>CM041782.1:72697425-72733446 GCA_023374045.1 Limonium bicolor | reverse complement strand
AAGATTATGCAATTAGAGCCTAAGAGCCATGTTATTTAAGGGCCTAAGTGCAAAAGCAATTTAAGTTTATGCAACATATTGTGATGTAGTGTAGTTTAATGTGTAGTTGTGTGAAAGAACATTCCTTGTGTGGATGAATGTCCTTGTTGAGTAAATAATAATGTTAAGTGGTATTAGTGGTATGCCATTAAGAGGGTAATGATGATTAGAAAGATAAGTATATAAGGACATAAGAGGTTAAGTTGAGTAAGATGATTTAAATGTTTAAAGTTATAAAATGACATGTAATTAAAGGGATGTTAGGTATTGATGTTATAAGGATGTTTAAGAGATGTTGGTGAATTATAATGACCATTAAGAGGCGAACACGTATAAGTTTAAGGTGAAAGTAAAACATTATGTGAAGTAATAGTTAACTGGAAAGTAAGAACGGTAGTTAACCGTTCGATGAATGATTATAGGAACGAAAAATAGTCAAAATGGCAGTCGAGACTAGAGGGTGTCACATTAGGCAAGCCAACTCAAGGTGACGGGTATGGTTTTCTTGCAACCTGTGTTCTACCGATTACACCGGCTTGTGTGCCAACCTGTTTTTCTGTGTGTTTCCACCTTGCAAGATATAGCATGAAATGAGTTTACGGTAATTCATTATTGGCGTATTTAGTTCCGATAACCGTTAACCTCGAAAGTGTTAAAAACCATAGCTAACCGACTCTAGGACAATAAGAGATCGGTATTCGGATTAACGACCAACCTACGGGAACGTTTCTAACTACGGCTATTAGTGTGTAAGTGTGTATTGTTATTGTGAGTAAGTGTGTTTACCTCCCTTGTGTGTTAGCCTAGTTGTAACACCATATGGTGTCGTAATGTGATAAGTTCCATAAGAGAACTTTCAAATAATATATTATGAGGGGTGAGGAATCCGGTAGTTCCGGTCGCACGTGTTGTTTGGGAGTTGATGTCTATATTCGCTTCAATTCCCACTCTATTATTGATTTTCTTTCCTTCTTGGATTACAATCACCCACAGCCTAATAAAAGGCTTTCACCTAACTTTTGTTCGGGCTAGGGCGATTATGTGTAAGTTTGTTTGGGAGTTGATGTCTATATTCTCTTCAACTTCTACTCTGTTAATGATTGTCTTTCCTTCTTGGATACAATCACCCACAAGCCTAATAAAAGGCTTTCCTACTTGACTTTTGTTCGGGCTAGGGGGATTGGTATATGGTGTGATGGTGTGATTGGTTCTAGATTAAGACCGACACTCTAAATAAAATGATGTTGTATGGTGATCGGTTCTATATTAAGATTGACACTTCTAAATACAGTTATAGTGTGATGGTGTGATTCGGCCTATATCAAGACCGACACATTCAAGTAAGTTATGTGTAACGAGCTTAACACGAGACTGAAATTGTTCTGTAGGCTTACCAAGTTTGGCTAACTGATATTTGTCCGTTTACCTCAAGGGATTCGTTCCTATTATATTATGTATGCTGTTGCCATGCAATGAGTATGCTATGCTTATGGGTTGTATGAATGTTAATGTGTTATGTGTTTTATGGTTTTACATGCATGATTTAAATGTAATCAACTGCAGCTTAGACGACAATTAGTTGTGCGTGGCCCGATAGTATGCGGGCTGCACGATTACCATACCAGCAAAGGTGCAGAGCCCTTGGGGGCCACCATTTTTCCTTTCAGGTACAATGGAGCTGGCAGCCGTCGAGGTAGGACGGGTACGGTTGGAATATGAATGTAATTGATAGTTTAGGAATTGAACGGGATTGTAATGTGTAAGTGCTCGGAGTCTTTTCCATCAGACCGAGACATGTATAAGTACTAGCCTTGTTAGCCACGTGGGTGGTTAACGGGTGTAACACCAATGAATTAAGTAAAGGTTGAGTTATGTATTCCACTGTAATCATTTGTTAAGTGTGGTGTTGTTAGGGTGTTGCAGATTGTTATTTCTGAGTGGTTAAGTGGTGTAAAATTAAAAGAAAGGAAATTAAAAACTCAAATTATAAACGTCGGGCTGCAAACAATTCCCGGTCGTAGTAGTATAACGAGTGTCGTATCCACAGGGAGATTGTTCAATTTACCCTAGTCTTGGTAGTTACTTAAAAACTGTAAAAGGGGTTTAGCCGGAGGCAAGCTTGATTTGTTGTTAAATTAATACAGAAATAATAAAAACAGTAAAAAGGTGAATTAAGTGAGTGGATGGAAAAATGTATCCTAGGATAGCGGGGGAATTTCCTAAATTACTTAAACATATTTATAACCTGTTTCAATTATTTATTGCCTATTAGAGTTAATAATTGTCAGTTACGAACTCTTAATAAAAGCCTTAATATTTTCCTGCTCAGTCCGGAGTGTAAATATCAAGATTAATTCCTTTGTGGTACCTAGACTATCTCAAAATCATATGTTGATAGTTACCAAATAAATGCAGTTTGTCGCGCAAAGCATTTAGCAATATTAGTTGAAAGGAATTAAAACAAGTTAAATGAGAGAAACAGGTGATAAATATTAATTACGTAATATTAGAAATCAAACCCCCATCCTAGGATACAGAAGAAAATTACTCAGACATTAACGGAGTTAAGAAGATTACACAGATAGATTTTGACATTAATTCAGAGGAAGAACTGGTCTGTTCTCCTCTCACTGCTGCTCTTCTATTTCTTTGTTACTGCGTGAGTGTGGAATGTTGTGGTGTTACGGGAGGAAAATAAGTGGAAGGAAATGGATGATTGTGGTGAGCGAATTCCTCCGTCGTGTGTGGTGTGTTTTGCAGTTAAGGTGGTGAGTTTATATAGAGGTTTGGCTCCGTACTAATTTGATTGCAGATGAAGAGGAGCATTGATTGCTATCTTCATTGATTGCAGAGGGGACAGAGAGCTGCACGCGTGAGAGATTAATGGTAGGCGGTGCGGGAGTAGATAGATAAATCGATTCAAGTTGCAGAAGACGGCGAAGACGGGCGAAGAAAACTAGTCCGTTTGGTTTTTTAGCCCTAACCGCCTCTTAAAGAGGCGGTTCCCTTTGTGCTGACCGCCCCATTTTGGGCGGTTTAGTTGTTCTTGACCGCCTCAAAACTTGCGGTTGCATTACTCTTGACCGCCCCAAATACAGGCGGTTGCCCATAGAGAGGACCGCCCCAAATACAGGCGGTTGCCCATAGAGAGGACCGCCCCAAATACAGGCGGTTGCACCTGATGGGAGCGGACGTCTCAGCCGATATTATATATATTTATACATATATATAACAATCTTCAACCGGCTCTACATTCTTCGTTATAAGTCCGTTTTCTGAGCCGTTCGCGTATGCGTTCGTCTTTCGTGTACTTTGCTCCTAGCTTGGTTGTTCCTCATGTTTAAACCAATAAATTGTGAGATAATCATAAAACATAAACTAGAGGAAAACCATACGATAAGTGAGAAATGAGCAGAAAAGTGCTGTATAATATATGAAATACACCTATAAAACATGCTCATTTAGACACTTATCACACCCCCACACTTACCTTTTGCTTGTCCTCAAGCAAAACCATGTACCCAACAAGTAGGGAATGCTCAATATTAACAAATACTATTATGAAGGGTAGGATAAAGAAGTCAATAGTACATGATCTTAAACTTTTTAGAGGAGTGTGATCCATCACCTACTGGTGGCATAGGTGTACTCAGGGCAAAAATAAAAATTAGAGTTTCGGGGTATGATCCGGAGTACTTCAATGCTTCTTGATTTAAGGTGACTTTGAGAACTTTTACCATGGCCAACTTCTCTCAAGAATGGGCATTGAGGAGAAAACAAAAGGAAAAATAGAATTATGCATTTGTTTCACTTTTGCATAAGAGATGAGAAGATAATATGTAGGCATTAAGCCTTCGTTTTAAGAACACTCAACTCTCTTTGTTGGTTACCAATGGTGTCTCACAAGTCCCTTATTATTTTTTTTTTTTGACAGAGAAGCACCCCTTAGCAATCCCTAAGAAAGAAGACAGAAAGAACCCCTGAGTAATAAAAATCCAACCATTACAGATCATTTGGTCACACCGCATAAAAATGCTCCTCAAAAGTAATCAAAATTTTAAAATTTTGTACATTTATCATTTATCCCACAATTCATAACAATATTTATTCCTAAAGAGAACAACCCACATAAAAGGGTCCACGATATTGAATTTGAACAAACGCAAGATAAGCAGAGAGATTAAGCATTTAAGCATAAAATGTCACCGAAAAGGGCACACTCCCCCACACTTAAATTGAACAATGTCCTCATTGTTCACCAGAAAAACAAGGGAAGGTTTCAGAAGACCTTTTCGGTAAGTAGATAAAATAGAGAGAACACGAAGCTCACGAATATTCATTTAAGCATATAAATTCTCCTCTGCATATTTATTAAATAAAAGCATAATTTAAAGAAACTAGTACTCCCCTGATTTTATTTTTGCTAGCGTTTTGGACTTCCCCCACACTTGAGCTTCAGCCTCAAGTAGCGTAGCTTGGTTGCGGTGTAGACATGAAATTGCACCTGCATAAAACACTAGAAGCAACCATACTATAAACGGGGTTAAAAGTTAGCAAAAATAAACTTAAAGGGAACCTGAAAATTAAAACAGCATAAAAGCATATAAAAGATAAGTTCGTCCGGGTTGCCTCCCGGAAAGCTGCCCTTCTTTAACGTCTTTAGCTAGACGCTTTTTCGTTAGATCGATCTGGGGGGTGGTTATGAGGAGGAGATCCAAAGCATGACTCGATGGTTTTTTTGAGAGTCCACCTGGATGCATGTTTTCTTTTCTTATCCCGCTCTTCGTCCGGGATTGGTGGTGGTATCTCTGTGATAGACATGCCGTCTGGAAGGGTAAACAGAAGTGGGGATGATGGTGATTGAGTGTCCCTCACAAACTTGAGATCTTTGGATTTGCTATCTGGAGATCTTCCTGATGCAAACTCCAGCTTTTCGTTATAAGCTTGAAGGGTGATTTCCCCTGGGCTACCCAAATGTGCACATCGGCTGTGGCAAGGAATGGTCGTCCAAGGATGAGAGGTGTAGTGGGGTTCTCTTCGATGTCTAGAATGACAAAATCGCATGGGAAGTATAAGTGCTCCACTTTAATGATAACATCCTCCACCACTCCGCTTGGGTATGTTACCGAACCATCTGCCAGTTGCAGGGTCATCTTAGTCTTTTTCATCTCTCCAATTCCCAGCTTTTTGAAAGTGGAGAGGGCATCAAATTAATGGAGGCACCCAGATCACATAGGGAGTATGGAAATGAGGTGCTACCAATTGTGACTGGAATAGTGAAGCTGCCCGGATCATTGCATTTTGATGGTAGTGGTTTTTGTAGAGTAGCTGAGCAAGCTACATTGAGAGGTACCGTACCGACTTCGGCCAATTTAGTTTTGTTGGATATGAGGTGTTTGAGGAATTTGGCATAGTTTGGCATTTTGGCAATGAGGTCTACAAACTGTACATTGACGTTTAGCTGCTTCAGCATTGCCAGAAACTTACCATATTCATTATCCAATTTCTGCTTCTGGAGTCGGCGAGGAAATGGTATAGGCGGTTCTTGTGAAGAAGGTTCTGAAGCTGGTGGAATAGTGAGGACGTTTGGAGATGTCTTTTCTGCTGGGGCCTCAGCTTTTTCTTCACTATCCTCTTTGGATTCTTCTGATTGTTGCGGGATGGGAATCTCGTCGGTTTTCTTACCGCTTCTCAAGGTTATCGCCTTAACCTCTCTTCTTCTTCTTCAAATTCGAGCTTCTCATGTTCATAACCGGCTACCAAGTTCTCGAGGTAGGTATTCTCAGATTGAATGCGATTTTTATAGACTTTGGCGGTGCTTTCCAATTCAGCTACATTCCTTTTGGAAGTCTCAATTGCTACAACCCACTCTTGGAGGGAAGGGTGTAGTTCCGGAACTTTAGCTGTTTTAGCCACCTCCGTCTTTTCTTCATCGTGCTCCTTCACATAGATGCACTTGGCTTGCTCTCTTGGATTTGGTTCATTTTGGCTGGGGAGAGCCCCTGGCGGTCTTCGAGCAAGATGTTCTGCAAGTTGATTGAATTTTCCTTCGATTTTCTGGTTGAAGGCTTCTTGTGCAGAGAGCTGGTTCTGAGTTATGGACATGAAACCCTTCATCATCTCTTTGAGTTCTGCGTTTGGATCAGAAGAGGATGAAGATGGTTGTTGTTGTTGTTGTTGTTGGAAACCTGGAGGGGCACCTTGTGCTCTAACCCATATTAGAGTTTGGTTGGGGTCGGTTCCCCTGATAGGTGTTGGATTGTTGTTCTGCCCTCCTTGGTTTGATCATTATTTTTCCATGAGAAATTCGGGTGATTTCTCCATGGATAGTTGTTGTTGAAGTTGTTGTTGTAGGAATTACCGGGACGGTTTCCTATGAATTGTACTTCCTCGTACTGGCCTTTGCCTTCGCACTGATGAGTTTCATGAGGACCGGCGCATATGACACATCCTTCTGTAGGTGGAACTGGTGGTGAACTTGTAGGTGGGGAAGCTATTGTTTTACAATTTCGTTTGTGATGTTGTTAGCTTTTCCACCATCTTTGCAAGGGACGAGATCTGAGCCGATAAATGATCTGTAGGCTCAACATGGAGTAGGCCTGCTGCTCGTGGTGTTCTTCCTTTGGATCTCGTCCACTGTCTGTATTGCTCGTCATGGTTTCGAGAAGATCCATTCCTTCTTTAGGAGATTTCATCATGAAACTTCCTCCTGCAGAGGAATTGACGAGTAGTCGGTTCCCATCATCCAGACCGTTGAAGAATGACAGGCAGAGGGATTGATCGTCAAGACCATGGTGGGAACACTTCATTAGCATATCTTTGAATCTGTCCCATGCGTCGTACAACGTCTCTCCCGGCTCTTGACAGAAAGTGTTGATCTCACCGATCAATTGCCTCGTTCTACTGGTTGGGTAGTATTTGGCAAGGAATTTTTGGGCCATTTGAAGCCATGTGGTGATTGATCGGGAGGGAAGGCTTCGGTACCACCGGTTTGCTGAATCCGATAATGAGTGAGGAAATAGTTGGAGTCGAATTCTTTCTTTGACGATGCCGGTTTGACTAAAGGAATTGCAGAAGTCTAGGAAGAGACTCAGATGATTTGGGGCTTCATCTGGGTTCGCTCCACTAAACTTGCCTAGATCCCGGACGGCGGTGATGTAGTGGGTTTTGAAAACCCACGTCCGGCTTCTTCTGGTGTTAGTTCAGGGAGAACTATAGCTGATGCTCTTCCTTCGGTGTTAGGTTGGTGATAATCAGATAGGGCACGGTGTTCTGGTTGAATTGCATGGTCCATTTCATTTATAACTTCGTTATTGGCCATGGCTTGGTTTCTCAGGTTTCTCTGTGCTTGAAATAAAGTACGCTCGGGTTCGGGGCTCGGACTGATTGGTGGAGAGCCTCGGGTTCGAGTGTTTGGCATGCACAGAAGATAACTTGTGGTTTGTCAGAAGCTGCAAAATTAGTTAGTAAATAAAATAAGAAAGACAGAAATATTGGTTAGGCTGATAAACGTTAGGGGTTAGTATACAGAAATTATAAGTTAGTAGTTAGTATACAATGGAAAGAAATGTTAAGGACAATGGAAATGAAATGTTAAGGACAATGGAAAGAAAGGACAATGGAACGAAATGACAGGAAATTTAAAGTTAGTAGTTAGAGACAATGGAAAGAAAGGACAATGGAACGAAATGACAATGGAACGAAATGACAATGGAACGAAATGACAATAATATTAAGATGTTAGGAGTTAGATGTCCAAAGTCCGAAGTCAAATGTCCAAGTCAGGTCAGAAGTCCGATGTCCAATTCAGATTATAAGTCCGATGTCCAAGGTTAGATTATTAACAAGATAATATTGACAGTTTATTATAATAAAACAGGTGAACTACCGGAAACTAGGGAAATTGATGGAATCAATCTCCCCGGCAACGGCGCCAATTTGCAGATGTTATTTCTGAGTGGTTAAAGTGGTGTAAAATTAAAAGAAAGGAAATTAAAAACTCAAATTATAAACGTCGGGCTGCAAACAATTCCCGGTCGTAGTAGTATAACGAGTGTCGTATCCACAGGGAGATTGTTCAATTTACCCTAGTCTTGGTAGTTACTTAAAAACTGTAAAAAGGGGTTTAGCCGGAGGCAAGCTTGATTTGTTGTTAAATTAATACAGAAATAATAAAAACAGTTAAAAAGGTGAATTAAGTGATGTGGATGGAAAAATGTATCCTAGGATAGCGGGGGAATTTCCTAAATTACTTAAACATATTTATAACCATGTTTCAATTATTTATTGCCTATTAGAGTTAATAATTGTCAGTTACGAACTCTTAATAAAAGCCTTAATATTTTCCTGCTCAGTCCGGAGTGTAAATATCAAGATTAATTCCTTTGTGGTACCTAGACTATCTCAAAATCATATGTTGATAGTTACCAAATAAATGCAGTCGTTTGTCGCGCAAAGCATTTAGCAATATTAGTTAAAAGGAATTAAAACAAGTTAAATGAGAGAAACAGGTGATAAATATTAATTACGTAATATTAGAAATCAAACCCCCATCCTAGGATACAGAAGAAAATTACTCAGACATTAACGGAGTTAAGAAGATTACACAGATAGATTTTGACATTAATTCAGAGGAAGAACTGGTCTGTTCTCCTCTCACTGCTGCTCTTCTATTTTGTTACTGCGTGAGTGTGGAATGTTGTGGTGTTACGGGAGGAAAATAAGTGGAAGGAAATGGATGATTGTGGTGAGCGAATTCCTCCGTCGTGTGTGGTGTTTTGCAGCTAAGGTGGTGAGTTTATATAGAGGTTTGGCTCCGTACTAATTTGATTGCAGATGAAGAGGAGAGTTGATTGCTATCTTCATTGATTGCAGAGGGGACAGAGAGCTGCACGCGTGAGAGATTAATGGTAGGCGGTGCGGGAGTAGATAGATAAATCGATTCAAGTTGCAGAAGACGGCGAAGACGGGCGAAGAAAACTAGTCCGTTTGGTTTTTTAGCCCTAACCGCCTCTTAAAGAGGCGGTTCCCTTTGTGCTGACCGCCCCATTTTGGGCGGTTTAGTTGTTCTTGACCGCCTCAAAACTGGCGGTTGTTACTCTTGACCGCCCCAAATACAGGCGGTTGCCCTTAGAGAGGACCGCCCCAAATACAGGCGGTTGCCCATAGAGAGGACCGCCCCAAATACAGGCGGTTGCACCTGATGGGAGCGGACGTCTCAGCCGATATTATATATTTATACATATATATATAACAATCTTCAACCGGCTCTACATTCTTCGTTATAAGTCCGTTTTCTGAGCCGTTCGCGTCTATGCGTTCGTCTCTTCGTGTACTTTGCTCCTAGCTTGGTTGTTCCTCATGTTTAAACCAATAAATTGTGAGATAATCACTAAAACATAAACTAGAGGAAAACCATACGATAAGTGAGAAATGAGCAAAAAGTGCTGTTATAATATATGAAATACACCTATAAAACATGCTCATTTAGACATTATCAGTGTTACATATTGCATGCATACATGCAATTATTGGTTATATGCTTATGTACATATATAAACAAGGGTAGGTTATACAGGTGATTAAACATGAATATACAAGTATAAACTATGTTATACAATAGTTTAGTATAAGCATAGAAATATTACTAAACCATGAGTGAATGACATGAGTTATAACAAATTAAAATCAATTGACAAAATTACTACAAACTACGAGTCTACGTAACAAAACTGAATTTTTTAGCTAAACCTGAACCAATTAACTGTTGATGTAACACCCCTACCGATAATACCGTCATTTCCGTCCAATCACCTCATACTTACCTACCTTCACTGCGGACGACTTACACAACGGTGGGAGAGACAATGCCGTTAGCCACCACGTGACTAACAAGGCCTACTACTACATACAACATCGGTCTGATGGACCGGAATATCCGAGTACTACACAATTACAATACGTACTCCCATTACCAACCGGGTACTACAATTCTCCATTCTATACAATACTCCATAATACAATACAATACAATACAATACAAATACCATATAATACAATACAATACCGAGTTTACTAAGATCCATATCCAAATACAATAACTCTTTCAAGTTAGTACATACCTATTAAGAATCTAGCATCTACCCATTCCTCACAACTACATGCTTACAATTACATAGTGGTGTACCCCTTGGTACACTTCTACATCTAAGGCTGCAAGCCTTATACCATTCACTATCTCTACATTTCAATCCTAATGATCTAGGCATATCCGCCGGTCTTTTACTGTGACCATAGCTGCTTCGGTACCTGTACAATAAAAACATTGCCCCAAGGGGCTCAGCTTACGCTGCATATGACTTCCGCATACCCCGCGTACTAGCGAGGGTACGCCGACCACTTGGTCGAATACATGCAATTCATTTTACTCATACATACATACATACAAGCTTTCATTCATAATACTACATTACTACTCAAGGAATACATACATACACTTCAATACAAACAAGGAAGACAATACAAGTCAACCGTTACATACTTACCTTTACCGAAATACGCTTACACAATACATACACAATACTTTTTAGCTCCTTTTATCCACCCGGGTTAATGGGTGGAGATTACTCTTTTACTCAGGGTCAATGACTTACACAGCCAAGACCATTACTCTTACATACTTTACTTACTTACTCAAGTAAGTAGTAGTGACCTCCGGCAGGGACTACACCGTCCCACCAACGGGCTTTTGGTGGCTCACCAATCTAGGATGCTACCAATTTAAGGGGTTTGGTCCATAGAAAGGATTCAGGCCAGGAATCGGATCCAACCTCTTGTGTCTCCTCATGCTCACGCGTGGCCGAAACTATATCGGACTTCTACTCATTCCAATTTACTCATACTTAAGTTAGGAGTTAGGTAGTTAGGAATTAGTAGATGTAATTCCATACATACCAAGGAATAATACACTACACACATGCACATCCATACCAAGGTACAATACATTACACAAGTACACTACAAGGTACATATACACTTCATTCTCATCCATTCATTTCATGAATTATACTAACTAAATGTTCAAGGCAATATACAAGAACAATATAAACAAGCACAAGTAAGTGCATTAAAGTCAGATTCGTGCATTTATCTTATTTAGGTGATCAAATAAGCACACAAATCAGGGAAACTAGGTTAGGATACAGAGCATGAAGAAATCATACCTTTCACCGTTGATTTTGGACTCACCGACTCCTCTTCGGTGTTCAACTATTTGAATCCTATCACATTGTAACACCCATCCAAAACCTTAACACTTAATCAATAATCGCAGCGGAAATCATTACTTAAACTATACCAAAAGGCGGTGTTACACGCCGTTAGCCACCCACGTGGCTAACAAGGCTGTTACATAATATGTACCGGTCTGATCACACGAATCCCGAGCATACTTACAACCTTCCAAAAATGACCATCCAAAAAGAATTACAATATACCGAGTGTAACTGTTCAAAAATCACTAACCAACTTTACATCCACCAAAAGTAAAAGACCTCGAGTGTACAACACACTCGGGTTCAACATCCAAAAACAAAAAATATCAACATCCTAGGATCTAAAGCCAATCTGCTTCCTCGATCCTCATCCTGCAAATAAACATAGCCCCCAAGGGGGTCAGCAACCTTTGCTGGCATGGTTAACGTGCAGCCCGCTGACTACCGGGATACACGCCAACTATTTGTCGTTATAACATGGCGTTGATTTATCATACAACATGCATATACATAACAGTATTATTGCAGAACATTAACAACACATACATAGTGAAACAGTTCCTTACGTAACAACCAACATGGTTAGTCAACTTGTAGGCCTAGAGGATGTCTTCATCCTCATGTTAGGCTTAACACATATAACATTACTGTTTCGTTAGTCGGATGAGTAACTTTAACTTGAAAGATGAGACGGGCGTAGTGACCCGAACACATCAACACATAATTTCCCCCTAGCCCGAGTGGAAGTCAGGTAGGTAGCTTTGGCTAAGCTATGGGAGGTCGAATTCCCCATAAAAGGAAGACTACCCTAACATCAGGAGAGAGCCGAATCTGATTCAGATATCGACACCCATACATACACGCGTGACCGGAACGACCGGATTCCTCACTCCCCAGTTAGTATCGTTAGAAGTCCCACAATGGGAGCTTAACATAATCTCACACAGAAAGTGTTTAAGTCCAGTTAGACAAGCAGGGAAGTAAGGTACAATTCATCAATACACATCACAACAAACACACATAGCCGGGTTAGAACGTTCCTTAGGTTGAGGGACGTTATTACCGGATACCGTTCTCGTACGTTTCCTAGCTTTGGTTAATTAACGGTTAGCACGAAATCGATTACCGGTATCGGTACACACACGTCACATATTAATAAAACTGTAAACTCGTTTCATGAATTAATCTTACAAGGTTCTAAACACACAAAACACAAGTAGCACACAAGCCGGTGTAAACCGGTAGGCAACAGACTGCAAGAAAACCATACCTTGGTCCTTGCCGCTCTAGTGTTCCACCGTACGTGGTTCCTAAACACGATTGATAATGTCGGTCAATTTGTATACTAGACTTTTACGAATTTGTTACTTATGATTTTTCCATCTTTTTAATTGTTATTTTAACACTCCTACATATCCTAGACAAACCCCCGCAAACGGAAGTCGAAACGGGGTTCAAACGAGCGATTTTAGTTGAAAACTGCGTCATGTCCGAACTTGTGTCCGGACATCAATGTTCGGACACAAGCCGAGACTCAGAAGTTGGAAACTGGCATTTGTCCGAACTTGTGTCCGATCTTTGAAGTTCGGACACAAGTCGAAGTGAAATCTGGGAAAATTTTACGTGCGTCCGAACTTGTGTCCGGACATCAAAGTTCGGACACAAGTCGAGGAAAATTTCTGAAGAATTTGCAAGCGTCCGAACTTGTGTCCGGACATCGAAGTTCGGACACAAGTCGAGGATTAAAACCTGTGAAAATTGACGTGTCCGAACTTGTGTCCGGACATCAAAGTTCGGACACAAGTCGAGACTTAAACCGAGGAAAAATTTTGAGGCGTCCGAACTTGTGTCCGGACATCGAAGTTCGGACACAAGTCGAGACTAAAACTGGGAAGAAAATTTTGACGTGTCCGGGCTTCAAAGGTCGGACAGAAGTCCGGACATCCCTGGAACTCGAAAAAAATTTTAACACGGCGTGGCATGTCCGAACTTCCAAGTCCGGACGGAAGTTCGGACGTGCCTGTAAGTTCATTTTCAAAATGCATTTTCAACACAGAATTGCACCCAAATCTTTTACAAATTTGGCATGACTTCCCCATGGATATTACATGTTTCCCCACATCATTTGGCCCTCCAAAACACTTTGACAACAACTCATTTAAAAACACTAATTTGTATACAAAACCATCAATTTGACAACAACACCACAACATGTATAACCCTTAAGGTTTGGCACTTAAACAACAACAATTTAAACACTGAATTTCCTCATACTATTAGCAACACCTGCATTACACCCAACATTTATTTGCTCAAACAAAACACATTTCATAGCTCACACACATAGGTTTAAGGTAAGTTCATTACCTTTGGTTTTTCTTCCCAAACCTTCCCTTCTCTTTATTCGTTGTTCCACAATCGGTTATCAACTGGATTTACCGCTACACTAATGACCAAGCCAAGATAGCCACAATGAGTATTTAGGGTTTATAATTCCTTAACCCTAGGATTTAGAATTCACTAGAACACTTGAAAGGAATTACCTTCTATTTCAAAATGAAATGCTTGGTAATGGAATTATGGCTGGCTCCAACAACTCTTGAAGATTGAACAAGCTAACAAGGAGAACAAGCATAGTGTTCAAAATAGGGAAAATCGATTTCAAGAAGGAAATGAAGGAATGAGTGAGTTTTTGGTTCCCTTCTTACCTTAGAACAACAAGAAGATGCTGGGCTTCAAGAATGTGGAGTTTTATCTTCAAAATGTGGAAACCCATGGAGATGAAGTATGGAGTTTTGAGATTTTGAAAGGTACAAAATGATCCCCAAGATGAGAGGAGTATTTGGTGCAAGAATTTCTTGATTTGGAGCTAAGATGAAGAAGTTACAAGGAGTTGAAGTGGGGTTGTTTCTTTGGCTTGTGAAATCGCCATAGCTGAGCACAAACACAGAGAGAGAGTTGGGAGATGAAAAAAACGTGAAAGAAGGGAATGAGGGGAAGAGAGAGAGTGAGAGAGAGTTTTGTGTGTGAGAGGAAATAAATGTTTTTATTGTTTTGTAGTTTAGTAAATGAGTAGTATTAATAGAATAGAGAGGGAAGTAAAAATCTGGTTTTTATTTTACAATGTGAGAGAGTGGCACTTGGTCATTAGCAGATAACACCGTTAATTCCCGAACTGTCGGTTTTGACAGTCCGGGTCCGGTTTCCGGAATATATATATTTTGATTCTAAAAATTCTTAGACTTAAATTAGTATATAATTATAGTTATAAAATCAATAATTTATACAAGTCCGCTTTAGGATTTAACGTCACGTTTTTCAGTTTTCTTGACAAACGTGTTTAAAGTCTCGTTTGTGCATTTAATCCATTATATGGATTCGTTTCTTTCGGAATTTCTCCCACATGTTCTTAATGACTAATTACGTCTTAAAATGTATTAAATGTAGTTAACTAACATATTAAGGTTTGGGGTATTTCACACATACATACATTTGGGTGGTAAATTATCCATAATTACCCTTACTCATTACTTTCCTAATGCTTCCCAGTTTATACTTACTAATTCATTACTATTCAAGTTCATTTACTTAAGTTACTTACTTATCATTACTTCTCGTTACTTCTCAAGCTTGTTTATACCCTTAATGACCCTTAAACATCATTAATCAAGTCTTAATTACATTATACTATCATTACCATTCAAATCGCCATCACTAGAATGCATTAAAACACATTCTGGACAATTTTTGGGGTGGTCCGGGTTTGTGTCCGGGGTTAGAAACCCAGACCAAACTCAGAATGCAGGTTCTGGCGCAAATTCACTATGGTCCAGGTATGTGTACCGGGATACAAACCCAGACCATGCCTTGGAATGCTGGAGTTTTTTCGGGGTGGTCCGGGTTTGTGTACCGGTTTGTAAACCCGGACCATCCCTGTTACACATTAAAATGCAGTTTTTAAGCCCCCTTTCAACCCATAATTCATAATTAATCCTTCCCTAATCTTTCCACATATAATCTAACATGTTTTTAAATCATTTAGGCACACTAAACCTCCTTAATCCAACCACTATACTCCTCTGTTAACTTAACATATTTTTCACTGTTGGTTTCCTTTGTTACCGGTTTTCTTCCTAAAATTGCTGCTACAGATTTTGGTTTCCTCCTTTTTCACTAACCCAATGGTTCTTTAATTGCCTTACCTTCATCCCAAGTCTTAGCCAATACAATACTCCTTCCAAATCTAGTTCTCAAGCTGATTAACTACTCAATCAAACTCTAAAATAGTCCTAGTGCATCCTAGGTTATTTCTACTCATAAAACACACAAGTCTTCTAGTTTCCCATAGAAATTTTGACAGAGGTTCCCTACAATTCTAGCATTCCCAAAGCATCATTTTCATTCCACTAGACCTACTCCACTAGCCATATCTTCAAGAGATACTAATAGCACATAAATTTTTCCTGCACATTCAACATAATGATCCCATTGCGGATAAACCTTAACACTTGGCTCTAAGGCCATTAACATTCCATAATCAATACCAACATACCTCCATTACCTAGTTACCATTGCAGTGGCTTACTCAATACTAAAGCAATATACTTACTCATACACAAACTTAAAAAATCTGTAATGGTAATCATTACCTTAAGTCTCTTGATCCTTTTCCTTTCTCTCCCTCTTTCTTTCTTGTTCCTCTTCCTTCTTTGTTCTTGTTATCTTGTTTCTTGGTTTTATTAGGCCAAGCTACAGCCATGTTCAAAAACACACAAAAGTAGTAAATTTTCCTAACTTAAGAATCAAACCCTAACTTATAAGAGAACACTTAAACGTGTTAGGAAGTATTACCTTGAACTTCTAAATGAGGGTTTGACTAGAAAAATGGCAATGCTTCAGCTCCCCTTTTGAAATGCCAAACCGGTTGAACAATGTAACATGGGAGTTCAACGGGGGGGGGGGGGGTTTATTTAATATGGGAAAAGCTGAAAAAGGAGGGCTTTGAGTCCTTTTCTTACCTTAGAATAACAAGAAGAAGATGGAGGTCCAAATGTCCACCTTCAAGCTCCAAAAACGGTTACACCCATGGAAATGAAGTTGGAGATTTTCAATTTATGAAAGATGGAAAACGATCTCCAAAGCAAGGGAATTCAACGGTATATTTTTTGTAGAATTTGGAGGTGATTTGGGCCCTCAAATATGGAGAGGAAGAGAGGGGCTGGAGAGGGAAATGTAAATCGCCATTGCTGGAACAAGGGAAGAAGAAGAAGCTCAGCCAGAGGAAAAACGTGAGAGAGGGGGAGTGTTAGGAGAGAGAGGGTTCACTTTTGCTTTTTGTACCTCAAATTTTTTTTTTATCCTTTAGCTAATTAGGAAGAAATAAAAAGAGAGAGGAGGGGGCATGCTGTACGGCTGCTACACACACACAAGTGTGTTTTAATCTTTATTTGTAAAGTGGACACACTAGTTTAGCTTATTTATGCTTTTACCCCACAACTTATATTTTTTTGCACTATTCACTCCCGGGACCCGTTATCCGGAAATTTCTCGTTTAATTAATTTTATTGGTTCTAGACCTTCATTATAATGTACTAATGACTATTTGGTTGACCAAAATTATTACGGATCTATTTAACCCGCTTAAAGTCGCGTTTTCCCGGTTTTCTCGAAAAACGTGCTCTAAGGTTCATTTGTTGTTTTAATCCATTTTATGGATCCGTTTTCTTCGGGAATTGTTCCCACATGTTCATTTAGGCATAATTAAGCCTTATGAACCCACCTATGATCCTAGTCAAGGTCACATAACTCATACGGTTAGGTAATACTCGTTTTTACATTTTTCACTTTTAAGTGTTTTCTTCTTTTCTTGTGGATTTATTCTTCCTTACCAATATTACTTAGGCGTTATTAGGCCCTTAAATGCGTATTAGGATAATTTTAATCCCTATATTTAAGTTCGGGGTATTCTAGTTGAAATCCGGGAAGGAACTGTCGGGGTTATAACGCTATTCGGAAATACCGGATTTAGTTATTCATGAGGATTGACTTGTAGTGATAGAATTATTCCAGATCGTACGTCTGCCAAGGGCACCGGACGAGCATAGGCTTTTGCGCATCCTTGGTCTTGGTTTACGGTATGTGATTGTGAAATACCCCGTAATTAAAAATAATGATTAATTAGGCTAATAAGTAATTTAGAATCTTAATTATGTCTAAATAATCATGATGGAACAAATCCCGAAGAAAACGGATCCTTAAAACGGATCCTTAAAATGGATTATAAACACTAACGAACCTTAAAGCACGTTTTTCGAGGAAACCGGGAAAACATGACTTTAAGCGGGTCAAATAGACTCGTAGCAATTTTGGTCAACTAAATAGTCATTAATAAACATTAGTGAAGGTCTAGAACCAATAAAATCAATAAAATGAGAAAATAGTAAAAACTGTCAAAAACGGGAAGTTGTGGGGTAAAAACATAAATAACGCAAACTAGTGTGTCCACTAGTGAAATAAAAATGTAAAGTTTGTGTGTGTGGGCTGTGGCAGCCGATTTCCCTCCCTCTCTCACACACTCTTAATTCTTCTTATGTGCAAAAGAAAAAACAATTTAAAAAGCAAAAAGTAAACTTATATCCTCACTTTTACTCTCTCTCTCTCCTACTCCCTCCTATCTTCACTCACGTACTCCCTCTCTTTCTCTATTTCTTTCTTCTTCCATGAGCAGCCTCTAATGGCGATTTACATAAACCCACACAACAACCAATTTCTCTCCTCTTGTTAACCCCTTTAACCTTCTTCAAAAATTACCAAAATTATAACATTGGAATCCTCTCACCAAGGAGAACACTATCCTCTTTTCAAAATTCAAAAACAAGTATTTTCATCTCCATGGGTGTGCTGCATTTGGAGCTTAAAGACCACCATTAGAACCGCCTTCATCTCCTTATCACATTGAGGTAAAAATAATCTTGAAACCTCATCTTTTTCTAGCCCTTGTGGGCAAAACGAAATTTAAGCTAAACCTTTATTTGGTGCTTTGTATTCTAGCCGATTTTGGCTTCTTTGGAGGAGTGGAAATCTTGTTCTTGAGCCATCCTAAGCTTCATCTACACCCTTGGAAGATAGTATATTCCTAAACCCTAAAATGTGCCTTAAGCTTTAAAGAATGGTTAAGGGTTAGTTTTTGTATTGAAATGTGTATACCAATGGGTTGTAGTGTTAGAGAATTGAAGTTGTATAATCGGTGGGAAGAGAGGAAAGGAAGGAAAGAAAGAAATAAAGAAGGAAGAAGAAAGAAGAAGAAGAGAAAACTAGAAGAAGAACAAGGTAATTATGCTCTCTTGTGTAGTCTTGTAAATACCTTATGTAACAGATTTAAGTAACCTATTAAAATGTGTATGGTATAATGATAACGAGTAGTAGTGTAATGGGTAAGAGAACTTAAATGGTTTAAAGCTTCAAAAGTTGATCAAAAACTTGTGTGAACCTTAAGGAAAGAATTGTTGAGTGCAGGATTTTAGGAGTGTTTAATGTCTAGTATTTATATGGGAGAGTTTTCTATATTGATGTTATTGAAAACAGGTGAATTGGGTAACAATGAGTGAATAAATGATGTGGTGAGAATGTAAAAATATAGGGGAGACTATAGCAAATTTTACCTAGAAACTAGAGAACTTAAGAACTAGAAACTAGGTGAAAACATACCTTTGCAACAGATTTTAGGTTGAGCTAGTGAGTGGGTAGGTTAGGAGAGATGGTTAATGCATTATAAACTTTAGAAATGACATTAGAAGAGGGAGCTATAGGTAAAGAAAGTGAGAGTCAAAATCTGTAGCAAAATGCAACTAAGGGAAGATAGTGTAAGTGTTGAAATGAAAGTTAGAAAACAAGTGTGTGAATTAGTATAGAAATGGGTAATGCGTTAATCGATGAACTAAGGTGTATTAGGAGGTTTTTTAGTGTTAAAATATGTGGGATTGAGTGTAGGAACAATGGGGTAGTAATGGGTAACTGAGAGGACTGAAAACAGAAATAAAAATGCAATTACTGGACTGGACCGACCTTGGGACCGGACTTGCAAGGTCGGTCGAGCCCAGATTTACAAAGACGGAAACCTTCTGGAATGGACCGAACTTGGGGACTGGACTTGCAAGGTCGGTCGGCCAGGAAATTTCCCGTAATATAACTTACTGGAATGGACCGACCTTGGGACCGGACATGCAAGGTCGGTCGAGTCCAGAATGTCGAAGCCAAAACATACTGGAATGGACCGACCTTGGGACCGGACATGCAATGTCGGTCGACCCTGAAATTTTCCAGCTTATTACCCTACTGACTTCGACCGACCTTGGGTCCGACCCTGGGTAAGGTCGGTCGAGTCATACAAAAAAAATTATTATTAAATTATAATAAGTATATATATATATGTATACTCACATATACATATGTACTATATGTATAGGTACATCATTGTTAAGTAAGGAGATAAACTTAAAGTAATGAAAAGTAAGTAAAGAAGGGGTAAGTGTAAAGAAATTGTAAAGACATAGTAAGTATGAGTTAAGAGACATAATAGGAATACGAGTTAAGTTCATTGTAGATAATTAACCGTACAATTCCATGTATGTTATAGGACTTGATTTATGAACACCGGAGGAAAGACGGTTTCAAGTACAATGGTGAACGGTATGAACTTCTCATGCCCCGTATGCTACCTTGGTTACTCTGATTTGTGTGTGTGTGCTAATTGGTCACCAAATAAGATAAACGCACGAATCAGATATATTATGCTTACTTGTGATTATCATGAGATTGTTCCTTGTTTGCATATCTTCTTTAAATCACAGTTTGTATAATTCACGAAATGTATAGATGATGATGAATGTATGTATGATTGGTGTATTATATTGTGACCGAATGTTTGTGATTGGACTTCTAACTGATTCCTAACAAGCTAACCAATCTAACTTAATAAATTGGTAATTAAATTGGAATGAGTAGAAGTCCGATATAGTTTCGGCCACGCGTGAGGTGGCGGAGTCACAAGAGGTTGGCTCCAATTCCTTACTCTTAACTGGTCCACGGCCCAAACCCCTTAAATGGGTAGCATCCTGGATTGGTGAGTCAAGTAAATCCCGGTGGTGGGACGGTGTAGTCCCCAGGCCGGAGGTCATACCGACTTAACATGAGTAAAAGTAAGTAAGTAAGTAAGAATGGGTAAACAAGTATGGAAAAGTAAGTAAGTAAAGTAAGAGTAAGTAATGTGTAATGAGTAAAAGAGCAAAAAGCATTCCGATTAACCCGAATGCGTAATTTGGCTAACCCTTGTGAAGGTAAGTAACGTGTGTGCTATTGTACTGTTGTCTTGGATTGTATAATGTATTGTATATGATTGTATGTTGCATGCAAAGCATGTATGTATGAAATTAATGAACCGCATGTACAGTCGACCTTAAATAGTCGGCGTACCCTAGTTGGCACGCGGTATATGCGAAATTTATGTGCAGCTTTTGTTGAGCCCCTTGGGGCAATGTTTTTAATATAATGCAGGTCCTCGAGACGGGTGAAGATGATGAAGAGTTTAATTTGATTTCTTTTGTCTGTAATTAATGGATTGTGAATGGTGTACTAAGTAGTACACGACTGTAGGTTTTTGTTAGCCGGTGTACCATGGGGTACACCCTTTTGGATAATGAAAGGATTATGAGATGGGTATAGATGAGTAGTTGGTAGAAACTCATTCTTTTGGGAAGATTGAAAGGGATGTAATTTAAATACTTTAAATACTCGGTAATGCGGTAATGTAAGTATATTATCTTTTGTAATTGGTATGAACGTAGTAGCTCGGTATACTTAGCCATCAGACCTTAACCGTAGGTAGTGTAAGCCTTGCTAGCCGTATGGGCGGTTAGCGGCGTTGTATCACCCGCCGTAGTAGTAGTATTTTCGCTGCGACGTAGTAGGATTATCAGGACGATTAGACGGTAAGGATATGATTAACGGTAGTGGTGTTACAGATTGGTGTGGTCTGACAATCCTGAGGGTTTCCTTGGGGTCAAATATTGTATGTTTATCTGCTTAAGAGTGATATGGGTGTTTATTGTATATGCATGATAATTGCATGTTTACGTACTTGTTCTTTCTTATGTTATTTACCTGTATGCGAATGTCCATCAGACTAACATTATGTTGACTATAGTTCAACTCATATAAATGTACATATGCGAGTATGAAAGTTTAGTGGTTGTTAACTAATAAATTACGACGGTTATTACTGTTACACTAACCTATGTAAAATACTTTGGAACCAGACACGGCTATACTGGTCGCTAGAGCATGGATCTCGAACATGAATATGACCTAGACTACTTCTAGGTATTTGCGTAAGTCCTCGAAGGCAGCTATATAATTAGTATTCTCCATAAAACTAAGAGTATATCTTAGGAAATGATTAAGATACTTAATCATATGAGAGAATTAGTATGTGATGAGGGGAGAAATCCAGTATAGTTTACGAACTAGCTGGTTGCACATTTGTGATCACTGAGTGGCTACCCAATCGGGTCCCGCTCTAGGAAACCCCAACGAGCCTAAAAAAATCGTGGGTCGGATGGTACCTGCTGTTGGTACACAGATACAGCCTTTTCAAGGACGCCTTATTAAGGCATAGTGGAAAACCCGGGGCCTCCGGACCCTTGGCAAAATGAGCACCTTTATGTGTACGGAGGACTACTGTCCATTTAAAAGATCATTACGGGTTGTACTAACATGACACCCATCTGGTGATAAGAATAAACGAGATGAGGATTACTAGAGCCTTAAAGGCTGATTACTAATACAAGTACAAATACCGTTCGATAAACGCGATTATGCACTTTATTGCACTTATTCGATATCTTCGTTTATGCAACTGTTGCTTATGAAATGTAGTGAATGTATTGATTGGATGACTCTGTGTTTATGCATGATATTTACAGTATTTATTATAGCTATAAACCGGACAAGGAATGTAATCAATCTAATGTTAAGACAGTTAATCGACCTAAGTGAATGAAAAGGTCTAGAATCATGCCTAGCATACTCAGCATTTCACTGAGCCTCCACGGCATTTTTCAGGACATAATCGAGCTATGAAGCCAGAGTGCGGGATTTGAGGTAGTCGATGAAATACCCCAAATCTATCTATGGTAATTAAATACTAAATTATGATGCAATTAGACTAAAATATACCTTGGAAACATTGGTAAACAAGCTAAACCATAGAAAACACAAGAATACACCATAAAGCCAATTTATGCAAATACTTGCTCAAGACTTTGTGTAACCTTGATTAGGACCCAAAGAGCATTCTAAGACCTTGTTAACATGATAAAGAACATGTTAAAACAATTTCCAAAGAAAACCATGCTAAAAATCAAGTTAAAATACAAAATGTGCTTTAAAACTCCTTAAAGCACCTTTTTAAGAAATTGTCTTAGAAATGAGTTTAGTGGCTAAATGACCAAGTATACATCTTAATAAACAAGTATACTACTTAGTATCACATTAGGAAGATGAACTAGTTGAAGTCATTTTCCGAGACCCGACCACCTACGTATTCAGGGGAGCCAGACCCCGTAGCCCTAGAGCATTTCATAGTCGAGCATGAGAAGGCCTACAAGGCTTTACGAATGCATACTGACCTCAGGGTCATCATTGCTGCATTCCATCTGAAGGATGCAGCCGGTACCTGGTGGAGGTTGGTCAAGGACTATCACCTGGCTACGCCTGACTTTGTGTGGGCTACCTTTGTTGAGCTATTGCGGGGGAAGTACTACCCGGCGCACCTCAAGCAGAATAAGTGATGTGAGTTTGAGACACTCTCCCAGGGAGGTCTAACCGTGGATGAGTACTACGCTCGATTCATCGGTCTGCTGAACTTCATTTTAAACTAGCAAGCGCTCCTGATGCGTCCCCGATCGATCATGGATGTACCGTTGACTCAAATAAACTTTTATATTTAAGGAAATACACGAGATAAACTTAAATTGGAAACTCCATTACGATTGAGAATTTACACACAGAAATTCACTCAATCTCTTTCGCCCTACAAATGGACTTCGGGACAGTTTAGGACTTTATCCCAAAGTCCTGTACCCTCTCCTGACAGCCGGCCTACAGTTCCCCAACCGCTCCCTAACCAATCAGTCTACTAAATACAAAGTGTTGTCACATAACTTCAAACCTAACCAGCTCACCAACTCTCTAGCTCTTACACACACTTAAGTTTGATTCACACTTACTCAGATAATCTCTATCTTTTTCTCTCTCATACAGACTTGCTTACATATGATATAAATGAAAGTATATATACGATTAGTTAAGATATAACTACCGTCCTATAAGCTCCTAGACTTTAGGAGTAAATCACAGCCTCGACATTTCACATAACAACCATACTAGATTTGTAGAGAGGCTTCAACTTGATCTGGAGTTGTCAAAGCATGTGTTGCCTTGTGATTGAACACGTCGGTGGCAGCTATCTCAATTGGTCGAGCACAACTTGTGTACTCAACTTGTCTGATAGTGTCTAGCTCATTAATGCTCATAAATGCTTCTTTAGACTACATTATGGCCATGTAATCGATCTGATAAATAGGCATGTACTTATCTTGTTCTTTTTCACATTAATGAGTTATATTCTTGTCATGTGCTAGTTGAATATGAGGATGTGTGAGTTTGAATGGATATGTCGATCTTCTTACAGTGTTTTGTGTTTAACTTACTTTTGAAGCATAAGAGATATGGTCGTGTGATGCCTGACTTCTTGTATGTGCTAGAAGTTCTATCGTGAGCTCTCTTGGACAGGTGCCCGACTGGTTGGGCACATGTCATGAATTGAGTGCGCATGCAACTTTGCAAGCGAAGCCACTCCTTTGCCTGTCTATCTGAATTTCAAAGCTTAACAACCATATTAAATATACAAACAACGTTTGCTATCATCAAAACTAAAGGATCTTGACTTAACAATTTCCCCCTTTTTGATGATGGCAACCTATACAAAATGATATGTACTTGTCAACTTAAAAATTCGAGAGATCCCCCCTAAGAAGAATTCCCCCTGAGTTTGTTAAAGGTTGAAAGATTAATCTGAACAGCAAAAGATGACAACTTTTATACTATAACCATAGTAGAGAGTTCTCCGCTAAGATAGTTACATAACACAAGAAAAATAGTCATAGGTCACAAGTACATATCTTTCTTTCCCCCTTTGCCATACAGTAAAAATAGGGAGCAACTACATGACATAATTTATTGAAAAGGGCAGGACATTCAATAGATTACAAACTACAACTATGATCACGATAAGCTAAATAGAGTGACGTGTTTGGGTATCCCATTCGGTGTATCTAGGCCATAAGGTTCATCCTCCGAAAAAGCTTTGAAAAAAGGTGAATCTACTGTGGTGGAGAGGTATAACTTTTCAGAATCTACTGTGAACTCCATGTAGTGAGGAGTTTGAGACTGAGATGGAGTACCACTTAAGGTTCTAGACCAAGCTATGTATGAGTTGGAGATGGGTTGGACAAAGCTTTGGGCGACGTATTTCTTGGGATGTTATGTGAACATGAATTTGTGAATGGTGGAATGGACTGTTTTCTCATTTGAGCTATATTATCTTTGTAGAGTTTGTACCATTTTGTAAGATGTGAAGTATTGATCGTGAGTGGCACATGAACTAAGGAAGTATTTATACACACTTGAAGATATGCTCAACGACTGTTTGGTGAGTGGTAATATATGAGGTACTACGTCTTGTGGGCTATGTTTGTAGGCTTTTTAGGTGTCAAGTTTGGGGATAGGATTAGTAGAATGGATGGGACTAAATATGTTTGATCACTTGCAATTTTTAATCAAGGTTGAAGCAACCAATGCAATAAATTATTTCGTAACCAAAGTTAATCATTCAAGTCTACAAAGTAACAGTTGCATTTCCATTCATATAAAAATATTGACTTAGAAAAAGATAGTCAATGGCAGCAAAACATTAATGGAAGAAAAATAATCTAACTTAAAACTAATTTTTCTCACGGTCGTCACTCATGTCTTTAAGAGACAAAGAACACTCAAGCTAGAGGTGGGAGTCTATGAAGTCTATGGCTCCTTGAACCATGTGATGAACACTTGGCTCTCTGGAGATGGCCTGCACAATAGTGAGAGTAACTCTCACACTCTGTAGAACATCCCGGGCAGAAGTATCCAGATTGGTCCCTAACCTGTCGTGGACCGGTGAGAGACTTCTCTTCCTCTTGAGTGTCGATGCCCTTGCATTTGGTCGAGGCTCTGACCTAGAGTCCTCGCTCTTGGTGGGCTTCTGAGCGACCACTAGCTTGTCTCCCTTAGTCTTGATCCCCATCTTAGACAACATCTCTAAACATATGCTGTCCTGAGCGGTGCACGTGTAGTCGTGGAACCTGTCGGTGTCCACTCCGGTTTGTTGTACTGCCTTGGTCACCACTCCCCATGCACCAGACCATGGTTTACAAAGCGACTCTCCTCATTGGTGTACAGGATCATCGCTGGGAGATCGATCTTTTCCTTGGTCTTGAGCGCATATAGCAGTCTCACATCTCGTGCATTGACGATGTGAGTGCACTGGTTTCATGGGGTGATGTTGTGAGTGAGGATGTTGAATAGGACCCTGTTGGAGATGGACATCTCCACTGCATGGAAGTTCTTCATGGTGGCCCCTTTGTTGAGCAGCTAGACCATCTTCCCTCCTTGATGACCCAAGTCATTCCAGGTTGTGTCCTTTCGAATAGCCAACCCTACTAATTCCAAGCCGAAGGTCTTGTATATCCATGACTTGGTGATGTTGATGGTGACGCCTTGTACGGTGGAGATGAGATAGTCGTCGTCTTCATCACTCTAGAGTGGTCCAGGATACTTCATGTGCTCTTTGAGCAGCTCAGTGTAGACGGGGATAGGCTCCTGAAAGAAGTCTACCCATCCTTGGAACTCCAATAGCTCTTGGATCTTTCCAAGACCCATCTGCTCCATCCAGTCCAAGTCCAACGTCTTTGGTAAGATGGGACAGGACTTGTCGTTGACATTCTCAGCTTTGAACATCGCTGGCTCTAACTCTTTGAGCTTCTTCAGACGCTTAAGAACTTGGGGTGGTTGTGGCTTTGCGGCCTCTTTCTTGGCCTGGAAGAGCTCTTTGATCTCTTGACATGTGGTGAGAGCACCATCTTTTGCTTCATTGTCTTCTCGGATTGCTTGCACTGCTCAGCCGTTGGTATGATCGGTGAGGAGTCTGTGTCGCTATCACCTTCATGACTAGATCATTGAGGTGTCAGCGACCGGTCTTCAACTGGTATTGCCGCCTGAGCAACTGGTTTCACTTCCTCCTCTAAGTCTTAGGTGGCCACACTTTCTTCATGACCCCTCTCTTCTGCTGTAGCTTCCTTCTGTGACTTCTCGTCACTTTGTACTTCCTCATTCTCTATCTGTTGAACCACTGCCTCAATGACTGTTGAGGGAGTGGCTTCCTCATCGTCAGTGAAGTGCAACTTGCGAGTTGCTCCTTCTTGCTGGGTTTTGGTGCGTTTGGAGGCATGAGTTGCATGAGTTACACGACTCGTTGTAGAAGTATAAAGGTCTTGGTCTTTTAGGACCTTGGGATTTTTGGCTTTGGAGTGCCTTGTGGTGATTTTCGGTGATGGAGTGGGAGAAGACATTTCTCCTTCTTTGGTAGGGGTTGGTGTAGGAGAGATTTTTGGTTTGAGAATCTCGGTTTGAATCAGATGGTAAAGATTGGGTAGATAGGAGCTTATATATGTTACCTCTTCTTGTAGTAGGTCGCCTTCATCTGTGACCCTACGCACAAGTTGGTCTTCCTTTTCTTTAGATAGGCGAGGGGGCAGTGATTCTCTGAGAGGTGTTGTCGACCACTTGTGTTGATGAAGCTTCCTTGAGGACAGCCTTCTTCTTGGAGCGAAGAGCAGATTTAGGTGCCATTTTTTGATCAAGGGATTCGCTGGAATTTGATGACTTTTTGATCGAGAGTTCTTAGAGTAGCAGTGAGGTAAGGGATTTTTTCGCACAAAGCTCTCTAGAGTGTTTGTAAGGAAGAAGATAAGTTGCTTGAATGCTTGGAGAGTTTAGAAAGTGAGGGCAAATAGCGTGATGAGAGCAAGACCCTCATCGCCCTTTCATAGATATCGAGTAACTGTCAGAGACCGCTCCTCATCCTCTCGCTGACTTGTCCCAATGGTACTATCATAATGGGCAGCGGTCGTGACGGTTTATCATTGATCCGTTGAGTTTTTCCCGTTTCTATCCATTGTACTCTCTCTAATCTATCCTTACTTTTATGGAAATGCTGACATATCTGTTTCAAGTAGTCGATTGACATGTTTTGCATGCATTTAACTGTATGTTGATTACTGAACGACTAGGTTAAAGGTGATGCCCACGTGTCAGTGACTGATCGTGGGAATCAAAAGATAGCCCAATCGTGATTAATGAATATCATTCCAAGATCAT
This sequence comes from Limonium bicolor, assembly GCA_023374045.1. Classification (NCBI taxonomy): domain Eukaryota; kingdom Viridiplantae; phylum Streptophyta; class Magnoliopsida; order Caryophyllales; family Plumbaginaceae; genus Limonium; species Limonium bicolor. The sequence continues at coordinate 72,705,604 of CM041782.1, read as the reverse complement.
GAACAATCTTGTTGAATTTTTCTCTACTTAGAGGCTTAGTAAAAATGTCAGCTAATTGGTCTTCGGTAGAAATGTACTTTAAACCAACTAATTCCTTTTCACAACAATCTCTAAGAAAATGATGTCTAATGTCAATATGCTTGGTATGAGAATGATGCACAAGATTTTTAGAAACAGAGATGGCACTTGTATTATCACACATAATTGGCAATGTACCTGTTTTGACACCATAATCTCCAATTTGTTGTTTGAGCCACAAGAGTTGAGCACCACAGCTTGCTGCAGCAATGTATTCAGATTCAACAGTTGAGATTGTAACACTTTGTTGTTTCTTTGATCCCCATGCGATTAAACATGATCCAACAAAGAATGTTGTTCCTGACGTGCTCTTTCTATTGGTGATAGATCCTCCATAATATACATCTGAAAATCCTATAATGTTACAGTTAGTAAACTTAGGATAGAAAAGACCAAGGTTCATGGTCCCCTTGAGATAGCATAGGATCCTTTTCAAAGCGGTGAAGTGACTTTCTCTTGGATCTGCTTGAAACCTGGCACATAAGCAAAAACTATACATGATGTCATGTCCACTAGCAGTTAAATATAGTTGAGAACCAATCATCTCCCTATACGATCGCTAGTCGATCGGCCGGTAACCAGTCGTGATGCCCATTTTTGTTCCAACTGCCATAGGTGTGTCAAAACGTTTACATACGTCCATTCCAAATCTCTTCAGCAAATATGTTACATACTTCTCTTGGGATATAATGGTCCCATCGTTGTCTTGCTTGACTTGAAGTCCTAAGAAGAACTTCAATCCCCCTAGATCACTCATCTCCGACTCCTTTTTCATCAATGCCTCAAATTTCTTACAATATTTCTCATCAGAGGCTCCAAAGATTATATCATCAACATATACTTGCACAATTAAGATGTCCTTTTTGTTGTTGTAGACAAACAAGGTTTTATCTACTTTATCTCTCTTGAATTGGTTTTATAAAATATAGGAAGACAAACGATCGTACCATGATCTTGGAGCTTGTTTGAGCCCGTAAAGAGCTTTGTCAAGCTTGAGTACCATGTCTTCTCCTTCTAGTGTCTCAAAACCCGAAGGTTGTTCAACATACACTTCCTCTTTGACGTACCCATTGAGAAAGGCACTTTTAATGTCCAGTAGGAAGAGTTTGATTCCTTTGTGTGCAGCAAATGCAATTAGTAACCTGATGGACTCCATCCTTGCTACTAGAGCAAAGGTGTCTTGGAAGTCTATCCCTTCTTGTTGTCGATATCCTTGAGCTTCCAGACAAGCTTTGTTCCTAATGAATTCTCCCATTTCATTTAGCTTGTTTCTAAAGACGTATTTTGTAACAAGTACTCCTTGATGTGAAGGACGAGGCACAAGATTCCAGACTTTGCATCTTTCAAACTGATTCAATTCTTCTTGCATTGCTTTAATCCAGTATGAGTCTTGAAGAGCTTCTTTGATGTGTTTGGGTTCTATGGGTGAAACTGTCGTTGAGAAGGCTAGAAGATCTCGAGTTTGTGTTCTGGTTGAATTCCCTTTGAGATATCTGATATGATGTTCTCCAATGGATGATCTTTGTACAAAATACGAGATTGATGAATGGTTGATGGTAATAGAGTATCTTCGACATCATTGTTCTCTTCATTGACCTGTTGTTGACCTGTCGGACAAGTTTTCCTTGGTCGGTGATTCATCTTTGGATTTTTCAGTGTGATTTTGATCGGCTAGATCAAATCCAAGTTCTTCATCTCTTTCATATTCTTTGACCTTATGAACTTCAGCCTCATCAAAGACCACATGTATACTTTCCTCCACCTTCAATGTCCTCTTGTGGTAGACTTTATATGCCCAGCTCCATTCAGAGTACCCAAGGAAGATGACCACGTTGCTTCTAGCATTAAAATTTCCTAGGGGACTCTTTTCATTGTTGTGTACATAACATTTACAACCAAAGATCCTGAAGTGACTTAAGATTGGTTTTCTTCCCTTGATTAACTCATAGGGAGTTTTGTTGAGGATAGGTCATATGAGCATTCGATTTGTGATGTAGCATGTAGTCGCCACTACTTCTGCCTAGAAGACCTGGGGAAGACTGCTCCCCAATAGCATGGCCCTAGCAACTACTTGTAATGTTCTGTTCTTACGCTCAATAACCCCATTTTGTTGGGCTGTCCTTGGTGCTGAATATGTGTGATTGAATCCTTGTTGTTTACACATATCTATGAATTGTTGATTCTCAAACTCTGACCCATGATCAGACCTAAGCGCCTTGATCTTATGGTTGAGTTGTACTTGGACTTTTCCAGCAAAGACTTGAAATTTCTCAAAGACTTCGTCTTTTGAAGCAATGAAGATTGTCCAAACAAATTGTGAGTAGTCATCAACAATTACAAACACATACCAATTTCCTCCAAAACTTTTGATTCTCATTGGCCCACATAAGTCCATGTGAAGTAATTCAAGTGGCTTGGATGTACTTACTAAGTTCTTTGATTTGAAGGAAATCTTAGTTTGTTTACATCGAACACAAGCATCACAAATATTGGTCTCAGATTCTTTAATCTCAAGGACACCTCTTACCAACCGTTTCTTGACAAGCTTTCTCAACAAGGAAATGTTAACATGCCCTAGTCTTTTGTGCCATAGTGTAGAGTCATCTATTGAAGCAGTCAAGCATGGAAGGTTTGGACTGTCAATATCCTCCAAACTAGTTACATAGACATTTTTCCACCTTTTTCCCTTTAACAACTCTTGTCCATTGTTCTGACTTACTATGCTACAATGTGTAGATAGAAGTGAACTGAATTGCCTTTGTGACATATTTGAGATACACTGAGCAAATTGAATTTTAAACCATTAACTAAATTGACATTATCAATAACATAATCTGAGGTAAAACCATCCTTACCTACTCCGATGATTTATCCTTTCTTGTTATCGCCAAAGGAAATGGTTCCTTGGCTTCTTGGTTCGAGTGAGAAGAATTTCAATTTGTCTCCTGTCATGTGTTTAGAGCACCCACTGTCGATGTACCAATAGGGGTCCATTCCCACTCTATTCTGCACTTAACAAGTTAGCAGTATGGGGTTAGGGTCCACAGAAAGGTTGGACCCATTTCCACCATCAATCATTGTTCTAGGATAATTTTTTTCTACCCATTTTAGTCATATCTTCTTGAGTTGCCAATGCCTCATGAATCATGTTCTATAGCATTTGGCTTCATAATGACCAGGTTGTCTGCATAGATGGAAGACACCTCTATGACTGGTCCCTGGCTGATACCCTGCATGTCGTTTGTTTCTTCACATGGGTGTCCTAGGAGTAGGTTCTAGCTTTTCATGTTTTTCTTTGATTAATGCTAGTTCCTTTTCTTTTGCGTTAAGGGCAGTAAACTCATATATTTCAAGTTGTTTTCCTAGGTTCATCTTTTCATGAACAGAAAGAATTTCACTATAGTCGATTTGCAATTTCATGAGTGCTTTCATAAGGTTTTCTACTTTATCCTTATCTGAGTTTTTCTCTAATTTCTCATTTTCCTCTACGAGTTCCTTGTTTTCATTTTCCAAAGCCTCTAGTTGATCAACTAGTATAAGAGAAAACTTTCTAAGTTCTGGACATTCAGCCCTTAGAATTTTCTTCTTAAGTTTAGAGTAGTTTACCTTGTTTTGATCTTCTTCTTCTGATTTGGACGTGTCCTTGTCTTGCGCCATCAAGAAAACTTCCTCAAGGCATAGGTAAGCCTTCTCATCCTCCAAGAGATCACTATCTGAGGTTTGATTGTTGTCGCTTAGCTCTAAGTCTCCTCACGCAGCAACAAGCGCTTCTTTCCTTGGCCCTTTGTTGAACGATCTTCGGACAGGTTTCCTGACCTTGTCGTTGTCCTCTCAGTATTATTGAGGGCAGTCTTTGATGTGATGCCCATGTTTTGAGCACCTGAAACACTTGTCACACTAGTAGAAAAACGATTTTAAATGACACACTTTAAACCACGATTAACCATCATTTAAAAATTATTAACCACAGTTCTTGCAATAATCGTCCCAAAATTTCGGTGAGACATTATAAACCATGGTTATCAGAATAACTGTCACAAAAATTCTTGGCGGGACATTTTATACCATGGTTAAGCACAGAACCGTCGTTTAATACGTGACTATAAGTGACGGTTACATAAGAACCGTCGTATATAGCTTGATGTGTTATATTTTAAACCACGGTTTGGTCAAAACCGTCGTTTTTATTCGTGGTCAAACAACTTTAAACAACGGTTCCGAGGAAGAACCGTGGTATATAATCTAAGCTGGAATTTTAATTTTTGGCCCAAACTAACGCGACTCTTCTCTATTCTCTTATTATATATTCTCTCATTGTAGTTTTGCAACCCACACTGTCGAACAAGGAACACATGCTCTGCAACTCTTCTTCATTTTCTTCAACTCCCGGTAATTTTTGCAACCCACATTGGGAATGGAACTACTCTACGCCAATCTCTTCAACCTCACGGTATTTTTCGCAACCCATACTGGCAAACAAGGAACACATGCTCTGCTCCTCTTCCTCATCCCCACACTGTAATTTTTGCAACCCTAACTGGCGAACAAGGACATGCTCCGGCCTCTCTCATTCTCTTATTTTCACGGTGACTTTTGCAACCCTAACCGGGGAACAAGGACATGCTCTGGCCTCTCTCATTCTCTTGTTTTCCAGTAATTTTTGCAAACCCACACAAATTTTTAAACATGGTCTATGCCTCATACATTGTCTTTCACGGTAATTTTGCAACCCACCGACGAACAAGGAACATAATGTGCATTCTTCACTCATTATTTTGCAACCCTAATTCACAAACAAAGAACATACATGTTCTGGCCTCTTTATTCTCTTGTGTCTGCGCTCTGTTGAGATTACCATTGAAGGTGGCGCTTAATCGCCGGCGATATGAAAAAAAATCACAAACTATAAACCACAGTTTTATGTATAACTGTGGTTTATTCATTGATTTTATACATTATATACCACAGTTTTAAGAATAACCGTTATTTATTACACACTTTATACCACGGTTCAGACTCCAAATTGTCATATAAAGTCAATGAATATCGCGGGAGAATGGGTCGTAAAATGACGGTTTCGCCCAACTGTGGTTTTTTATCTTACTTTAAATGACGGTTACAAACCGTCGTTTATAGCTATTTTTTAATATACGACGCGAGCATAAACCACGGTTTATAACCGTGGTTTTTAATCAAAATAATCGTGGTATTAAACCTTTTATGCACTAGTGTCATTATTCTTTTTGCAATTATCGTCAATCTTCTTGGGCTCTCTTCCTTTCCTCATATTGTTTCTTATGAACTTCCAAAAGTACCTCTTAGCATAGAGGACCATCTCATCATTGTCTTTTCCTGTCTCGGAGTTTTCAGCTACCTGAAGGGCTATGCCTTTTCCCTTTTCTTTTGTTGAACTTTCTGAGTTTCGTTGTTGTAGTTTTAACTCAAATGCCATTAGGGAACCAAAGATGTCTACCAAAGACATCTTAGATAGATCATGAACTTCTTGCATGGCGTTGACCTTGTGTCGTAGGACAAAAAGATCTTGGAACTTCTGAATTTGATCATTGTTTGAAATAGTTCTTTCAAGCACCTACATTTCGTTGATCAGCTTAGTGAACCTTGTATGCATTTCAGAAATGCTCTCCTTTTCTTCCTTCTTAAATAACTCCCAATGAGTGAGACACAACTCAATTTGAGTCTTTTTGATCTCAACATTCCCTTCTTATGTGAATTCAAGAGTTTTCCAAATCTCTTGAGTGGTTTTAGCTGAGGCTATTTTGGAATATTGCTTTAGTAGTAGTGCACAGTGTAGAATCCTTACGGCTCGATCATTGAATACCCACTTCTTGATTTCATCATCCGTCATGCTGTCTGAAATACCCCAAACCTTAATATATTAATGAAATATCTAATTAGGATATACTAAGGCTAGAACGTGCCTTAGAAATATTAGAAGAAGTGTTAAACAATAACTTACTCCAAAACATGCTTTAAGAACAATTAGAGAAAAGGTGTTTTAAAGAGCACAAATAAATTAGGGAACTACCAATAAGTTCCAAAGAGATTTCACATGTGAAATACCTCTAAGATTAGTAATACGCATTAAGCGGAATTAGCATTTAAACCGAAAACACACCTTAGAGCACAAAAATGTGCTTCAAAGAAAAATGTGCTTTAAGCATGTATACATGGAACAAAAAGGCTAATGAGCCTAAATACCTTAAATAAATAAGGGAACAACAATTAAATGGTCATAGGAGCCATTGCGTATACACACAAATTAAGTATACAAAGTCCACAGTAAAACAGGTACTAAACTAACGAAAGTCAAGGAGAAACCACTAAACGACTTGGTTCAAATTGGAATGAGCAACATGCTATTTCATTAACAAAGTTTCTAAAGGTTGTAAATATATTAAGGACACATTTAAACTAGCCAAAACAAATTGCATAATCAATGTGAACCCGGAAGCACATAAAATGGTAAGGCATTTTTGGCTATGTAACATACCTAAAACATGGCATAAGTCCTTATGAAGGAGATTAATACATCTAATGTTACATAAATATAAGGGAGAAACAAAAAAAATCAGGTCAAATGAGACCAAGGGCTGCCGGCATCAAGGGTGAGTCATTAAGGACAAAATGCTTTAATTTTACTATTACACCTACCAAGACTTTCATTAAGTGCCATATCATCCTTGTCCCCTGAGTAATTCATTAATCAGACACTTACCTGTCATTATGAGAGCTCCCAAATTCGTAGCTCCTCCTCTCTTTGAAGAAACATCACAAAAACTTCAATGTTCTTAGATTAGTAATTTACAGAACACCTTGCCTTGTAGAAATCATAACTTTCTCGTCTAACTCCAAAAACCAAGCTTGTTAGCTCGCTGGAATCCTCTTTCAAAGATATTTACAACCATAGCTCATGCGCCCCCAGATTCTCAGGAAAAACCATGAAGAAGTGCCTTTGATTCTCGAGGTAAAACATCTTGGCAACTCTTCCTTCTTTGATTTTCATCAAGGCCGAGTGCCTAGGGTTACTAACCCTCCTTATTATTCATCTTATTCTATGATTTTGGAGCCAATTTCTCTAGCCAATTGCTGTCAAAATTTTTAAGGAAATCAAGCTTAAATACTAAGCTAATGGTTAATATACAAGGTAAATCCTACAACTACCTATTTGAAGGTTCTAATTGTTGATCTATATATGATCTAACATATTGTTCATCTTGTTTATTATTTCTAAAATAATAAATGTGTTATATTTAATTTTGACAAATTAAATGTTAATATTTTGTAAATCTAAAATTAGATTTATACTCCTTATGATATAAGCTATAATATAAGCTATCATAATATACAAGAAAAATTCATATACTATGATTTTGATTATGGCCGAAAATTAAGGGGTTGTAATTAAGTTAGGAAAACTAACTAACTTAGTTAAATTAAAGGAATTAGAGTAATTAAGAGTATAATGTAAAATTTAAGAAGTTTTGGTACCTAAAGGTGATTGCCGAAAATTAATGGGGTCAATATGGAATTTTTGAGAGTTTAGGTGATGAGAAAATAATTGTAGAATAAAGTTTACAATTTATAAAGGGGTTATAAGTGTTATAAGGAATTTATAAAGTTTTTGGTATATTTAAGGTTAATAAAAGATGGTATTTATATACTATAACATTAGATAATTAAATCTGGTGATTTAGAGATGTTTAAAATGATTTTTGATGTTCAAAAATCTGTAGGTAAATTAATTACAAAATTAGAAATTAATTGGAGTTAAATTGGTTATTAAATGAAAGAATAAACCACAAGGGTAAAAAGGTAATTTTACTGGTCAAACGTGGTCAAACATGGTCAATGACAGTTTATAAAATATTTAGACGAGTTAGAATAAAAATTATAGCAAAAGATTAGGTAATAAAATGTTTAAGGAATAAAAAGTTAAGATAAATTAACTTTAGGGGTAATATTGTAAATTTTGGAAAGTTAGGGGGTTTGACCATAAAGACTGGTCAAACTTGGGTATATTTTGGTAATTGACCAAAAGTATAGAAGAAATTAATTAAGAAAGACTTTGGAAGAAATTAGA
>CM041782.1:72668493-72696925 GCA_023374045.1 Limonium bicolor | reverse complement strand
CCGAGCTCGCCCAGTTGCACGATCTTTCATTATGACAGCCTCTACAACCTCTCCATAAGCACTGAAATATTCCTTAAGGCGGTCTTCATTGGTCTCCCATGAAATTCCACCAATAAAGAGCTTCCCAAGGTCAGATTGCATATTTCTGCTTCCATATAAACACGAACGATTTAGAAACAAAAGTAGGCTCTTTCAAAATAAAAATGTAATGGTAACTTGAAAACGCAATCCAAGTATGAGTCCCGGTGGCCCTGTATTGGTTGTGTTCCGTTCAGCTGGCCATGGAATGATGCAGAGGTACGGAGTGAAATATTGGGGGAGAAAAGAACAAAAACAGCGATAGCAATACCTTATCTCAGGAACCACAATATCTCCCACAAAATATTACAGCACCGGATAAGAAAATGGGATTGATCTTCGATTCGATCAGGAAAGCATTGGATCCCTCATCAGTCAGGAAATTCAGAAATGTTGACCCACCGCCAATTCCCTGAAAATTCGGCGATCAATGATAAAGGCAACATTAAGACCAGATGAAATCATGTTTCAGATCGGACAATTGAGAATATAAGATCCAGAGCGACAGATCCAAACTCAGACCGAGATTACCCACCGCTTGAAGAAGCTCAGATGCGCAATCGAGAGGATAGTAGAAGATCTAAGATCTCGGAGGAGGAAGTGTGAGCATATTCAGCTTCCTCCTCAACAGAGACCCCTCGCCAGATGGAGAAATATTGGATGTGATATAATTTATTTGCGGGCAAATCCTATGCAGATACTGCAGCTCTATCGATCGTAGTTTGAAGAGAGAAGTGAGATAAAGAGGGGGAGAGAGAGAGAGAGAGAAAGAGAGAGAGAGGGAGGGAGGGACGGACGGACGTAGGAAGAAGGAGAGGGGTAGAAGAATCGTATGAGATATAGGAGGAGGATAATGTTGATGATGGAGAATGGGTGTGTAGGGAGGTGGAGGGGAGAGGGAGGAGGTGGAAGAAAGAGGGGTTTGCTTCGCCGTTTCCACTTCTGCTTATATATACATAATGGCAATATGATATGGTACGGTCACGTCTTCCGTGCGCCACAACACCCTCGCCATGCTCCCACCCACGTCCGTCCATATGCGGTATGAAGCTGAGCGATTGGAGTTCGGACATCCTTGGTATTCACGTAGACGATGTAATATTTTGGCAAGGTCGTGATTGGTTGACTATATTTGTTAGTTAACTCCAAACTATTGATGTTGTAGATATGTGTCTAGGACTACTTTTGGTATTGAAATTAATAATTAATATTTATGTCACAAATCTTAAATTGAATTATATATGAAAGGGCTATTATTAAAATAAATAATAGTAACATACTTATGCATCTTGTATTCATAAATATTACTCCCTCTGTTCATTAATATCTGTCGTTTTAGGATGTGATTCTTGTTCAAAAATATCTGTCATTCTAGCTTTTTGACACACTTCTTTCCACTTTTACCCCTACTATTCAATATAAAAGTAATTATTATCTAAATGGAAAAGTAAAAAGTAGGGGCACATGCGTCATTGTCCTACTTTTCTTAATAAGTGTGCAAGTTTCTAAAATGACAGTTATTGTTGAACGGAGGGAGTATAAACATAAATAAATAATTTTATTTATAGTCTAAAACTGAGGAAACATAATCAAAACCATTCTAGATATGTGTGTAGGAACATAATTTTATTTATAGTCTAAAACTGAGGAAACATAATCAAAACCATTCTAGATATGTGTGTAGGACTACTTTTGAGGTATTAAAATTAAGGGAAAATTACATCCCCACCCATGACCTTTGGCGAAATTACACAGCCCACCCACGAGGTTTAAAAAATTACTTTCCCCACCCATGTGGTTTCCCTCGTTTTACATCCAGCAACTTTTCTATTTTTCATTCAACTTAATAGATGCCTAAATGTTTTCCAAAATTGATGAAAATTTATAGGGACAATGCTTAAGTGCTATATTTTACTCCAGTGTCAAATCTAAAGTTTTTTAAGCACACATGTGACCTGTGGGACCCAATGAAAATATGGCCACATGAAAACACTCCATACGAACATGTCATTGAGCAGTGAATGTTGTGAATGAGTGCTTGCATGCCTTAAGTGCCTAATCAAGTAGGAAAGAACTAATAAGACTCACTAGTAGAATTTTAAACCACGTAGGAAGCTATAAGATATGCTTTCCTATCCCCTCACCGCCCTCCCTGGAAGAAAACATTATCAAAGCACAAGAACCAGCGAACGAACAATGTAAGGTTATCCAACCAGGATTAATACTACTCAAAGGGTACCTAAACCCGGAAACACAAATTGCAATCATCAGAAGATGTCAAGAACTGGGAGCAGGACCAGGAGGTTTCTACACTCCCGAATTTCCAGGAGGAGCAAAAATGAAGCTGAAAATGATGTGCTTAGGAAAGGATTGGAATCCTTACTCAAAGACCTACCAGGATACAAGAAATGGAGATGGAGCGCAAGTACCAAAAATCCCAGAAGAATTTTTACAAATTGTGGAACAAGCAGTTAATACAGCTCAACAGCTAGAAGAAGATCTAGTTCCCAATCTAAGGGCTGATCTATGTATCATCAACTTCTATGAAGAAGGAGGCCGCTTAGGACTACACCAGGACAAGGATGAAACACAAGGGTCCCTCGATCAGGGGATACCAGTATTGTCTTTGTCAATTGGAGATGACGCAGAGTTCTTATATGGCGAGCAGAAGCGTGTGACCTTGCAAAGAAAATCATATTGAAGTCAGGAGATGTTTTAATAATGGGTGGAAAGTCAAGATTGTTATACCATGGAATTAAACGGATTAAGATGAACTCAGCACCTTCGACAGTGATAAACACCACCCACATGAGACCAGGAAGATTAAGTTTGACTTTTAGAAAATACTAGTATTGTAATTGTCTTTAGACAACTGAAAGAAGATCATCTCATCAATGAAGCATTATTGTTATGAAAAGTGAATGTCTTTAGACCACCATCATATGTCAAAATACTTACCCAGATTCTGTTGTTAGGTTGTGCTAAGGAGATGGAAGGTGCCTTGAATATACTTACTGAGGAGGAGGCCAGCAAGGACGGCACGATCCTCACTGGTACCTTCCCTGTCAACGGAGTGGATGCATCAGTACTGTTCGACTCTGGAGCCTCACATACTTTCGTTTCGCCTTCGCTTGCGAGGAAGTTGGGGCTAGACGCTGTAGAGTTACCTGATTTTAAGGTGGCACTCTCGTCTAAGGAGAAGGTCAGTTGCACTCGTCTTTATAGAGGAGCCACTATCCGTATTAAGGAGGAGGAATTTCACATTGATCTAATTGAGTTCAGAGGCTTAGGATTCGACGTTATAGCCGGGATGGATTGGTTGGGGCGGCACAGAGGCCGCATTCTTTGTGCAGAGCGCAGACTGTTACTTAAGAGCCCATCAGGAGTGACAGTGTCTTACCGCCAGAGCCCTAGAGCACCATCAATAAAAGTGATATCTGATATGTCCATGTACAAAGAAGTCAGGAAGCAGAAGGAAGTATATTTATGCTATGTTCAGGATGTAGAGCACGACCCTTTTGATCCAGATATGCCAGTGGTGTCAGAATTTCCGGATATTTTTCCTAAGGAACTTCCAGGCTTACCGCCAGCCAGAGAATGTAATATTTAGTTTATTCTCATGCTTTCCGACATGGAGATTGTAAGAGATTAGAGAGAGAGCTGCTTTCTAATTTAGAGAGAGAATTCGTACCAAATTGTTAGAGCTTCTAGATATACCCTTTCTAGGAAGATCCTAGTTTCACTACACTTGTCATCGAGCTGATCAGATATTATATAGGGTAAGTGAGATAGAAACCACGAAGTAGATCTCATCTACGGAGTGGGCATTGTAAGTTGTTTTGTTTTGGCCAGAAAATAAAGTAACTTATTTTGTGTATCTCGTTGAGTTTTCCTTGAGTCCTTCAAGCTTTCAAGTGTTGTTTCAAATAATTTCCACTGAGTCCATGCTACACTTTTACTTTAAATGAATCGCTTCCACGCACTTAGTTCGACTAAGTGTTCCACATCATAAGTACTCCCGTAACCTTACTTTGATTGAGTCAAACCATCTCACAGACTCACACCATGAGTTGGTTTGAGTCAGCCGTCCGATCATACACGATTGTTGGAGTATGAAGGTGTTGCTGAGATAGTCCTACAATCGAACAAGTCAATCAACAAGAGAAGTGTTTGTCCCTACTGAAAGATCGAGTGAGTCCTTCGGTTGAACTAGTCTCCGTCTTTACTGATAGATCGAGTAAGTCCATTCATGTGGGTTCATCCATCAGTTGAAAAAATTAAGGAGCAATGTTCACTAAACCATAACGGTTATCAACCATCAGCCTTGGACCGAAATTCATGCAAATGTGAGTAAAATTTGAAGCCTTGACTTTCTGATTGTTCGAGAGAGTCTGTCAATCAGTTGCAAAAATTAAGGAGCGATGTTTACTCCCTTTGGCCATAAATATTGGCTTCAGTAAGCTCAGTCAAGTGAGCAACGTGTTAAATCCGAAAATATAGCAATATAGACATTGAGGTCCTAAAATTTTGGAATTGACAGAGTCAGTCAGGTACATCAGAAGTGAGAATCATCATTGAACATTGCCAAGTCATCCAATGACTTGGTAATTGTCCAAAAATTAAGGGCCAAGGCTTAGCAACGTTCATAAAGAAGTTAGGACCGATTTTTAAGCAACTACAAGTAACTACAACGTTCAGAAAGCTGACATTTCGGAAACAGACTCCCTCAACGGCTCCAGAGGCTTTGCTATATAAAGAGATAGAATTCTCAGTTGCATTTGTGCTTTTCCGCCCCAATACTTCCTATGTTAGGGAAAAGTCACCAGTAACAAGAGTTTTCTGTCATTTTTAGTTAATATACTTTGTACATCATCTATAGACTCAATGTAGGGTGTTCCTAGGCATACTACACTCATCAAAGAGCTGATCAGATAATGTGTAGGGTGAGTGAGTGAGTTCCACTAAGTAGATCCTTTCTACTTAGTGGGAAGTGTAAGTTGTTTTATTTTACAAAGAAATAAAATAACTTATATTGTGTATCTGTTTGAGTTCGAATGAGTGTTTCCACATCTCCAGTGCTTCCGCATACTTAGTTCGATTGAGTCAAACCATCTCACGGACTAACACCTTGAGTTGGTTTGAGTCAACCGTCCGATCCTACAACTAGTATCAGAGCGAGGTTTGGCTGACACACTCCATTCGAAGATAACCTATGAGATGGCAGAATGCTCTTTGGGTTTTGAGGTGGACTCCAACCTTCAGGCAAGACTCAAGTTGTTTTACGCAAAGCTGAAGTTCCACATCCAGATCCACTCTATCAGGCCCCAACTAGTCATGAGGTACTACAGATGACCAAGACAAACATTGTTGATGAAGGAGCGTTAATGGTCAACCTGAAGATGACTCATGCTTTCCGACATAGAGATTGTAAAAGATTAGAGAGAGCTGCTTTCTGATTTAGAGTGAGAATTCGTACCAAATATTGTTAGAGCTTCTAGATATACCCTTTATAGGAAGATCCTAGTTTCACTACACTTGTCATCGAGCTGGTTAGATATTGTATAGGGTAAGTGAGAGAGAAACCACGAAGTAGATCTCATCTACGGAGTGGGCATTGTAAGTTGTTTTGTTTTGGCCAGAAAATAAAGTAACTTATTTTGTGTATCTCGTTGAGTTTTCCCTGAGTCCTTCAAGCTTTCAAGTGTTGTTTCAAATAAGTTCCACTGAGTCCGTGCTACACTTTTACTTTAAGTGAATCGCTTCCGCGCACTTAGTTCGACTATGTGTTTCCACATCATAAGTACTCCCGTAACCTTACTTCGATTGAGTCAAACCATCTCACAGACTCACACCATGAGTTGGTTTGAGTCAGCCGTCAGATCCTACATCATGGATATGTGTAAACAATACGGAATCAATCACACATATTCAGCACCAAGGACACCCCGACAAAATGGGGTAGTTGAGCGTAAGAACGGAACATTACAAGAGGTAGCCAGGGCCATGCTATTGGGGAGCAGTCTTCCTCAGGTTTTCTGGGCAGAAGCAGTGGTGACTGCATGCTACATCACAAATAGAACGCTCATACAACCTATCCTCAACAAAACCCCCAATGAGCTAATCAAGGGAAGAAAACCAAACATAGTCACTTCAGGATCTTTGGTTGTAAATGTTATGTCCACAATAATGAAAAAAATCCCCTAGGAAAATTTGATTCCAAAAGTGACGTGGCCATCTTCCTTGGGTACTCTGAAAGGAGCCGGGCATGCAAAGTCTACAACAAAAGGACATTGAAGGTGGAAGAAAGTGTACATGTGGTCTTTGATGAGGCTGAAGTTCATAAGGTCAAAGAATCTGAAGGAGATGAAGAACTTGGATTTGATTTAGCTGATCAAAATCACACAGATAATTCCAAAGATGAATCACCTACCAAGGAAAACTTGCCAACAGGTCAACAACAGGTCAATGAAGAGAACAATGATGTTGAAGATCCTCTATCACCATCAACCATTCATCAATCTCATACCCTGTACAAAGATCATCCATTGGAGAACATCATATCAGATATCTCCAAAGGAATTCAAACTAGAGCACAAACTCGAGATCTTCTAGCCTTCTCAATGACAGTTTCACCCATCGAACCCAAAAATATTAAAGAAGCTCTTCAAGACTTAGACTAGATTAAAGCAATGCAAGAAGAATTGAATCAGTTTAAAAGATGCAAAGTCTGGCATCTTGTGCCTCGTCCTTCACATCAAGGAGTACTTGGTACAAAATGGGTCCTTAGAAACGAGCTAAATGAAATGGGAGAAGTCGTTAGGAACAAAGCTCGTCTGGTAGCTCAAGGATATCGTCAACAAGAAGGGATAGACTTCCAAGAAACCTTTGCTCCAGTAATAAGGATGGAGTCCATCAGATTACTAATTGCATTTATTGCACATAAAGGAATCAAACTCTTCCAACTTGACATCAAAAGTGCCTTTCTCAATGGGTACGTCAAGGAAGAAGTGTATGTTGAACAACCTCTAGGTTTTGAGACTCAAGAAGGAAAAAACATGGTACTCAAGCTTGACAAAGCTCTTTACGGGCTCAAACAAGCTCCAAGATCATGATATGACCATCTATCCTCCTATCTTTTAGAAAACCAATTCAAGAGAGGAAAGGTGGATAAGACCTTGTTCGTTTACAATAACAAAAAGGACTTCTTAATTGTGCAAGTATATGTTGATATAATCTTTAGAGCCTCTGATGAGAAATATAGCAAGAAATTTGAGGCTTGATGAAAAAGGAATTTAAGATGAGTGATCTAATGGAATTGAAGTTCTTCTTAGGACTTCAAGTCAAGCAAGATGACGAAGGGACAATCATATCTCCGCAAAAGTACGTGAAGGATTTACTAAAGAGATTTGGAATAGAGGCATGTAAGCCTTTTGAGACACCTATGGAAGTTGGCACAAAAATGAGTATCACAACTGGTGACCGACCGGTCGACCAGTGATCATACAGGGAGATGATTGGTTCTCTACTCTATTTAACTGCTAGTAGACCTGACGTTATGTATAGCTTTTGCTTATGTGCCTGGTTTCAAGCAGATCCAAGAGAAAGTCACCTCACAACTGTAAAAGGAATCCTACGTTATCTCAAAGGGACCATGAACCTTGGTCTCTTTTATCCTAAGTTCACCAACTGCAATATTATAGGGTTTTTAGATGCAAATTATGGACGATCTATCACTGATAGAAAAAGCACGTCAGGGACAACATTCTTTGTTGGATCATGTTTGATTGCATGGGATCAAAGAAACAACAAAGCATAGCAATCTCAATTGATGAATCTGAATACATAGCTGTAGCAAGCTGTTGTGCTCAACTATTGTGGCTCAAACAACAAATTGGTGATTATGGAGTCAAAACAGGTACGTTGCCAATTATGTGTGATAATACAAGTGCCATCTCTATTTAAAAATCCTGTGCATCAATCTCGTACCAAGCATATTGACATTAGACATCATTTTCTTAGAGATTGTTGTGAAAAGGAATTAGTTGGTTTAAAGTACATTTCTACCGAAGACCAACTAGCTGACATTTTTACTAAGCCTCTAAGTAGAGAAAAATTCAACAAGATTGTTCATGATCGTGGAATGATATTCATTAATCACGATTAGGCTATCTTTTTATTCCCATGATCGATCACCGACACGTGAGCAACACCTTCATCCTAGTCGTTCAGTAGTCAACGTACAGTTAAATGCATGGAAAAAATGTCAAACGACTACTTGAAACAGATCTGTCAGCATTTCCACAAAAGTAAGGATAGATTAGAGAGAGTGCAATGGATAGAAACGGGAAAAACTCAACGGATCAATGACAAACTGTCACGACCGCTGCCCGTTATGAATAGTACCATTGGGACATGTCAGCGAGAGGACGAGAAGCGGTCATCGACCGTTACTCGATATCTATAAAAGGGCGATGAGAGTCTTGCTCTCATCACGCTATTTGCCCTCACTTTCTAAACTCTCCAAGCATTCAAGCAACTTCTCTTCTTCCTTACAAACAGTCTAGAGAGCCTTGTGCGAAAAATCCCTTGCCTCATAGCCACTTTAAGAACTCTCGATCAAAAAGTCATTAAATTCCAGCGAATCCTTAGATAAAAAACGGCACCAAAATCTGCTCTTCATTCCAAGAAGAAGGCTGTCCTCAAGGAAGCTTCATCAACACAAGTGGCCGACATGCGGCTGACAGCACCTCTTAGAGAATCACCGCCCCCTCGCCTGTCTAAAGAAGAGGAAGACCAACTTGTGCGTAGGGTCATGGATGAAGGCGACCTACTACAAGAGGAGGTAACCTATATAAGCTCATATCTACCTAAAGTTCACCACCTTATTCAATCTGAAATCCTCAAACCCAATATCCTTCTTACTCCTACCTCCACCGAAAATCCAACCATGTCTGCTCCCGCTCCATCACCGAAAAATGCCACCTAGCACTCAAAAGCCAAAATTCCCAAGGTCCCAAAAGACCAAGACCTTTCTACTGCTACAACGAGTCGCGTAACTCACGCAACTTGTGCCTCCAAGCGCGCCAAAACCCAGCAAGAAACTCCACAAAAATCCCACTTCACTCCAGAAGGAGCAACTCGAAAGTTGCACTTCACCACGACAAGGAAGCCACTCCCTCAGCAGTCGTCGAAGCTGTGGTTCAACAGATAGAAGAGGAGGAAGTACAAAGTGACGAGAAGTCACAGAAGAAAGCTACAGCAGAAGAGAGGGGTCACGAAGAAGGTGTGACCGCCCAAAACTTAGAAGAGGAAGTAGAGCCAGTAGCTCAGACTGCAGTACCAGTCGAAGACCTGTCGTCGACACCTCAAAGATCTAATCATGAAGGTGATAGTGACACAGAGTCCTCACTGATCATACCAACAGCTGAGCAGCGCAAACAATCAGAGAAGGCCAAAGGGAATGAAAAGATGGTGCTCTCACCACATGGTCAAGAGCTCAAGGAGCTCTTCCAGGCCAAGAAGAAAGTTGCGAAGCCACAACCACCCCAAGCTCTCAAGCGTCTGAAGAAACTCAAAGAGTTAGAGCCAGCTATGTTCAGAGCTGAGAATGTTAACGAGAAGTCCTGTCCTGTCTTACCAAAGATGTTGGACTTGGACTGGATGGAGCAAATGGGTCTTGGAAAAATCCAGGAGCTGTTGGAGTTCCAAGGATGGGTAGACTTCTTTCAAGAGCCTATCCCCGTCTACACTGAGCTACTCAAAGAGCACATGAAGTATCTTGGACCGCTCCAGAGTGATGAAAACGACGACTACCTCATCTCCACAGTCCAGGGCGTCACCATCAACATCACTAAGTCATGGATATGCAAGACTTTCGGCTTGGAATCAAAAGGGTTGGTTGTTTGAAAGGACACAACCTGGAATGACTTGGGTCATCAAGGAGGGAAGATGGTCCAGCTACTGAACAAAGGGGCCACCATGAAGAACTTCCATGCAGTAGAGATGTCCATCCCCGATAGGGTCCTATTCAACATCCTCACTCACAACATCACCCCACGAAACCAACGCACTCACATAGTAATGCACGAGATGTGAGACTGCTATATGTGCTTAAGACCAAGGAAAAGATCGATCTCCCAGCGATAATCCTGCACACCATAGAGAAGAGTCGCTTTGTGAACTAGGGTCTGGTGCATGGGGGAGTGGTGACCAAGGCGCTACAACAAAACGGAGTGGACACTGACAGGTTCCACGAATGCGCGCGCACCGCTCAGGACAGCATCTGTTAAGAGATGTTGTCTAAGATGGGGTTCAAGACTAAGGGAGACAAGCTAGTGGTCACTCAGAAGCCCGCCAAGAGCGAGGACTCTAGGTTAAAGCCTCGACCAATTGCAAGAACATCGGCACTCAAGAGGAAGAGAAGTCTCTCACCGGTCCACGACAAGTCGGGGACCAGTCTGGATACTTCAGCTCAAGATGTTCTAAAGAGTGTGTGAGTCACTCTCACTGCTGTGCAGGCTGTCTCCAGAGAACCAAGTGTTCATCACATGGTTCAAGGAGCTATAGACTTCATAGACTCCCACCTCTAGCTTGAGTGTTCTTTGTCTCTTAGAGACATGAGTGAAAACCGTAAGCAAAATTAGTTTAAAGTTAGATTTTTTTCTTTCCATTAATGTTTTGCTGCCATTGACTATCTGTTTCTAAGTCAATATTTTGATATGAATGAAAATGCAACTGTTACTTTGTCGACTTGAATGATTAACTTTGTTTACGAAATAATTTATTGCATTGGCTGCTTCTTCCTTGATTAAAAATTGCAAGTGATCAGAGATATTTAGTCCCATCTATTCCACTAATACAATCTCCAAACTTGACACCAAAAAAAGCCTACAAACATAACCCATAAGACGTACCTCATTTATTACCACTCACCGAGCAATCGTTGAGCATATCTTCAAGTGTCTATAAATACTTGCTCAGATCATTTGCACTCACGATCATCACTTCACATCTTACAAAATGGCACAAACTCCACAAAGCTCATATAGGTCAAATGAGAAAACAGTCCATTCCTCCATTCGTAAATTCATGTTCACAAAACATCCAAAGAAATACGTCGCCCAAAGCTATGTCCAACCAAACTCCTCCGACTCATTTACAGCTTGGTCTAGAACCTCAAGTGGTACTCAATCTCAGTCTCGAACTCCTCACTGCATGGAGTTCACAGTAGATTCTGAAGAATCAGACCTCTCCACCAGAGCTGAATCACCTTTGTTTAAAGCTTTTTAGGAGGATGAACCTTATGGCCTAGATGTCACCGAATAGGATACCCAAACACGTCACTCTATCTAGCTTATCTTGATCATAGTTGTAGTTTGAAATCTATGGAATGTCATGACCTTTTCAATAAATTATGTCATGTAATTGCTCCCTATTTTTGCTATATGGCAAAGGGGGAAAGAAAGATATGTACTTGTGATCTATGACTATTTTCCTTATGTTATGTAACAATCTTAGCGGAGAACTCTCTACTATGGTTATAGTATAAAAGCTCTCATCTTTCTGTCATCTTTTGTTGTTCAGATTAATCTTTCAACCCTTAACAAACTCAGGGGGAATTCTTCGTAGGGGAAATCTCTCGAATTTTTAAGTTGCCAAGTACATATGATTTTGTATAGGTTGCCATCATCAAGAAGGGGGAAATTGTTAAGTCAAGATCTTTTAGTTTTGATGATAACAAACCTTGTATTATATATTTAACATGTTTGTTAAGCCTTGAAATGTAGATAGACATGCAAAGCAGTGGTTTCGCACCCAAGGTTGGAAGCGCACTCAATTCATGACATGTCCCAACCGGTCAGGCACCTGTCCAGGAGAGCTCATGGTAGAACTTCTAGCACATACAAGAAGTCGGGCATCACACAACCGTATCTTTTATGCTTCAAGAGTTAATCAAAGACAAAGACTGCAGGAAGATCGACATATCTATGCAGACTCACACATCCTCACAATCAACTAGCACACGACAAGAGCATAACATATTAATGTGCAAAAGAACAAGATAAGTGAAGGGCTATTTATCAGAACAATTACATATTCATAATGAAGTCTAAAGGAGCATTTATGAGCATTAATAAGCCAGACAAGATTAGACAAGTTGAGTACACAAGTTGTGTTTGACCAATTGAGAGAGCTACCGCTGACGTGTTCAATCACAAGGTGACACGTGTTCTAACAACTCCAGATCAAGTTGAAGCCTCTCTACAATTCTAGTGTGGTTGTTATGTGAAAGGTCGAAGCTGTAATCGACTCCTTGAGTCTAGGAGTTTTATAGCACGTTAGTTATTTCTTAACTAACCGTATATATACTTGCATTTATGTCATATGTAAACAAGTCTGTACGAGAGAGAAAAAGAGAGAGATTATCTGAGTAAGTGTGAATCAGACTTAAGTGTGTGTAAAGGCTAGAGAGTTGGTGAGCTGGTTAGGACTGGAGTTGTGTGACAACACTTGGTATTTGGTAGACTGAGAGTCGGGGAGCGGTTAGGGAACCGTAGGCTGGCTGTTAGGAGAGGGTAGCGGACTTTAGGATAAAAACCTAAACTGTCCCGGAGTCCGTGTGTGGGGCGAGGGAGATTGAGTGAATTTTTGTGTGTAGATTCTCAATCGAAATGGAGTTTCCATTTTAAGTTTATCTCGTGTCTTTCCTTAATTATCAAAGTTTATTTGAGTCAACGATACGCCTACGATTGATCGGGGACGCATTAGAAGCGCTAGCTTGTTTCATTTGACCGTTTTTTATTTTGTTATGGGTGGATATTTAATGAAAATGTTCATCCACTCTCTATTGAATCTTAGACGCTCTCTATCGTTCGCTAGAATCTTATTGACCTTCTTCCCTAACGTTTGTTCCTAAGATTGGGATGTTTCCTTATTTCTAGGATACTTGATATTTGAACAGAGGATAGGCACAAAGGGAGAGAGAGAAGAGTAAAATCCTTTTTCTTAAGTGTGTCTTATTTGTGAGGGGTAATCTCTTATTTATAGTTATCGCTTACAACTTTCCTTTCTATGCCAGGTTGTCATATTACCTGGCTATTTCGAACCTTATAAACTACTCTAACTACCTCACGCCCGGGCTGAGATGCTTGGCCACTTTACATACTAAGTTTCCTATAACATGCCCGGGCCTGATCGCCCGGTCGCTGTACATCCTAGGTATAGTTACAATGTGCCCGAGCCTGAACGTCCAGTCACCATATATTCTAGTCTAATTATAACGTGCCCGGGCATAAACGCTCTGTTGCTATATATGCTAAGTCTAACAACAAGCCCAGGCCTGAACGCCCGGTCGCTATATATACTAGATCTAATTACAACGCGCTCGGGCCTAAACACCCACTCACTATATATACTAGGTCTAATTAGAGCACGCCCCAGTCTGAATGCACGGTCGCTATATGCTTATCCTTACATGACCGCTCTTCTGTACTTTAGGGCTTAGTCTTTCCTGGCCGGTCTTGGTTTCTCCTTTGCATCTTGCTTTCTTGTCTCGTCTTATTTTTTTCCACAAGTTGTACTTTTTTTTTTTTATTAAAAAGAAGAAATTGTTAGAGGTAGCAGGGTCCTTTTTAGATGTGGAAAAAAAAATTTGTTTCCTTCTTCATTTTAGTCCCACGGGTCCTTTATGTCCCTAGCATGCTTCTCCTCTTTGTCTCATCTATCATTCCCATAAGTTCTTTTCCTTTGCCAATGCATGGGGAAATAACTTCTGGCTTTTAGAGCCATGAGTTTGTAGTCGTTTGTTTTTCCTTGCTCCAGTTTGCATGTTGTCTTCGTGCTTCTTTCTTGTGCCTTGCACGTGAGCAAGTGTGACACTACTAGAAAACACCAGATTAAAGACAGAATTAGCGACGGACTTTGTTCTGTCGCTAATTCATTCTGTCACTAATTTGTGACGGACTAGCGACAGATTAACGATGGATAATCAATTCCTTGATTACCGACGGACTAGTGATAGACTCGGGGCGGGAATGGTGGCGCGCAAAATTTACAAACTGCGCCAGATGATAGTACAACGGATTTGCGACAGACATGCCCGTCGCTAATCTTTTATTATTTATTGGGCTAGTTATGTTCTTTCTTCTTTCTCTTCTTCCTCTTTCCTTTTCTTCTCCCTCTGCTGCGTGCAAACTACTTCTGCTTTACTGCTCCTGTTCCAGTAACCAACACCAACCGCAACCACCTCCAACAACTCCTGCGAGCACCAGTGAGCACCAGGTTCGAAAACCACTGCCTCTTCTTCTCTCCCTGCTACTGGTAAGTGCTAGGAAACCCTAAATCCCCAAATATAGATTGAAAGAGGCGCATAACATGTATGACCATTTTCCCCAACTATGGTTGCAAAATTACAGTGATTAAAAGGTGCATAACATGCATGCTTTTTGTTTACCAGTTAGGGTTGTATAATTACCATGAGTGAAGGTGATGTAGATGCTTTGTTTGCCTGTTAAAGTTGTATTGTTACCGTGAGTGAAGTATAGTTACCGTGAGTGAAGTAATTAGGGTTGTACAATTACCGAGAGTGAAGACGCATATGTGTTCATTGTCGCCAGTTAGTGTTGCATAATTACCATGAGTAAAGTAATTAGGGTTTCATTGATGCTCTAATGGGTTAAAGTCAAATTTTATTTCCATGATCCTTTATCTTGAAGTTTTTGGAATAGTTAGATGACATCAGGAGATTAGTTTTATTGCCTATATTAAACGTAATTTTTCGTTAGTTCTTTTTTTTTAATTATTTGTAGGTTCCTTTTTCCTTATTCAAGCTTATAGCAAAGGGAATTGGTGTATTAGTTCCTACTAAATAGTTCCTTTAAAGCCTAGTTCTCACTCTGTTGGTGCCATTGATAATTAGGAAGGTACCCTTGATTCTTTATGATTTACATGTACTTCTTGCTACTTCAGATCCATTTGGAAATTCTTGTATCTAATAAAAGTATGTTTTCCTATATAATTCCATACACTTCTCAAAGTAGATTCATCATATGCTGCCAAAAATTTGATCATTGTAAAACCTCGGTTTAACTTAGAATCTACAACCATATCTTTTTTTTAAAAAGACAAACATACTTATATTTATATTGCAGTAGTTATTTACAAAAATACAAATCAGGTGCTACTGCCACATCTGCTACCTACTAGCAGATGCACAGGCTACAAACTTCCACTACAACTATAACTCACCACCACTTACAACAGCAGTTTCTACTAGCATCATGAAAACTACAACCAACTACGCCACTTACACCTTATACCTCAGACCCCTTCCCTTGCTAACTCCTAAGTTAGCTGCTAGGTCACTACTTACAACAAAATATATAAGGGGTATCAAAAAGGTTACATTACAACTTCTTTCTCTAACTTTCTCCTGAGTACTCAAAGTAGATATCACCTTATTCTCATTTTGAATTCCCTCTCTAGTGTATGACACCCTTTTTCCCTTCTTTCCTTGTAAACTTATTTTCTGTTCCTCACAATCTATATGTCCTTTATTCTTACTCAACCAGTCCATCCCTAAGATTATGTCAAAATCTCATAGCTTGAATTCTACTACATCCATCTCAAATTCTTTACCTCCAATACGTATTTTTACACCCTCAACCTTTTTAGTTCATCCTACCACTTTTCCTGTCGGTGTAGAAACAGAGATGCTAACATCTATATTGGGTACAACTCCTACTCTATTAAAAAACGCAGAAGATATGAAAGAACATGATGCACCCAAATCAAATAACACCTTAGCATAAGTTCCAAGTATCAGAAACATATCTGATATAATGTTCCCTTCCTGCTCAGCTTTAGCCTCAGCCTTAGTTATCACATTGATACGCCCTTGAGTCTTATAGCCTCCCCCTTGACCTCCTCCATGTATGCCTCCACCAGCATATTGTGGTTGCTTTCCTTGATTGTTTACTTGTCCACTAAATTGGTTCCTTGGACCATTATAATTATTCCTCTGGCCACCATAAGTGATTCGTTTGCACCACCTTGATTACCATTACCAGGTCTGTTAGTATAATTCTGATGAGGAATAAATCCAGTAGCCTGGTTACAACCTTCATTATTACTGCCACCCACCACGCTCCTAACTCTACATTCATAGGCTCGATGGCCTAACTTCCCACATTTAAAACATTGTGCTGGTTTCCCTTGGCAATCAACTCCAGGATGGCCCCATTCACAAATTTTACAATATAAATACCTAGTTCTTCTACTCAGATTAGTAGTCGAGCTCTATCCTTGATAAATGGGTCTACCCGATTTTGTTTCAACCTTAAATTTCTTATCCAAATTTCCAGTTTTACTTGACTCCCATCCCCTTTTCTGTCCTGATCGTATCTTATTTCTCCTTTGTTGCACACGGTAGAGGTTAGCAACCCTCTCATATGCTTCTTGTAAAGTAGTTAATGGTATAATACTAAGAGTTTCCTGTAGGTTCCAATTCAATCCTTCCAGAAAGCGTTGCACCTTTGAGGCTTCATCAGACACCATATTCGGAGCAAATAGCTCTAAAAATTTAGCATGATAAGTTTTACCATCATCAGTCGTTGCTTTAACCCCGCAAACTCATGATATTTCTGTAGCCATACATGCTCTGGGTAAAACCTTTTCCTTATTGCACTCTTAAGCACGTCCCAACCAAAATTAGGTTCAGCTTTTAACCTTCCTTCTTCAGCAGTCCACCAACGGTCGGCCTCTCCCCTAAAATAAAATACAGCCTCGCTCACCTTCTTTTGCTCAGGACAGTCAACCATATCAAATATTTTATCAAATCTGGGTTGCTATTCACAGTACAAAATTACTAATCACCGCAGTAAATTTTTTTAAAATCATATTAACGTTGTAAACATGATATAACATAGTGTTGTATTTTTTTTTCTCGAAAATATCGTTTCGTCATCATAAACCATTAAAATAGTGAAAAAAGGTAATAAAAGACATAAAACCCATTATTAATGGTTTTAAGTGTAAAAAATTTAAGTTCAAGTAATTAAAATTTACGTTTAACGTTACATCTAATGAAACTATAAACATTTTTCTACATTCGGTACAAAAACCGGGGTACGTAAAACAGGAAGCAGTTAAAAACATCAGTTTCCGGTTAAAAACGCTCGCATTATATATTGTCAAATCCCCCTTAAAAAATTCATTTCTCTCTTACTCACTTTCTCTCCTATTTCTCTTTCCATTCACCAAAATTTCCGGTGAGTTTTTCAAAATTTTGTTTTTCTCGTTATTTTGACTTTTCTGTGTAACTAGGTTAATTAGGGTCTGTGGGTTCGGACATTAGGTTCGTAGCCACGGACATAACAAAATTTTACTAAATTTTAATTTTGAAACCCTAGTTTAGGTAGCTTTAATTTTTAGTCAAAAAATTTCAAAAAAAAAATATCATAAGCATGCGCACTTAGGTAAAACAACCTCGTAAAATACCATAAATAATCTAAGTAGAGGAAAAACAGCCTATGAGGGATAATGAAAGTAATTTGAACACTGAATAATTTGAATACCAAGCCCCCAAACCCGATCTTCCTTTCCTAATTTACCCTAGGTTAAAATTAGGTGGCGACTCATTATAGGTTCTAGTGAGCTAACTTAGAATTTAATAATTTGTGTTATATGACATAGTTATTAATCTTGGGTTATAAGTGGACCTAAAGCCCGATCAGATCCTAATAAACCCTAATCAATAGGATAGTGGTGCAAAAATCGAGGCTCACAGAATGGCTTAGGGACAAACTCTTAATTTTAACTTGTTTAATTTTAAGAAAAGGGCTTTACTCAAAAATTGTTTATTTATGGCTTTTATTGCGTTGTTTGTTTACTTTCGTGCGCAATTTAAATTTTTGTACATATGCATCATACGAGAGTGAGGGTCCACACAAACCGATTTCACCCCGGGACCCGTCATAGGCGACCCCTATAAGAAAATCACACCTTTTAAAGTGATGTGAATAAGTAGGGGAAAAGAGGAGGATGTTGTCTAACCACATCCCCTTAATACCTGGGCTTTAGCCCCAAGCATTTTTCTAGCAGTGCCCTTACCTAGCCCTTTGTTTGGTTAATCAAAGACCCGACCGTAGACGCAAAACTTTAGGTGATGTGAAAAGAGTGGGGAAGCCTAAAGAGAATAGCGTGCAAGCCTTATTCCTTTGCGGTGACCTAGGCCCAAGCCCCAAGCACCTCTCCGGATCGATCCTTACCCATGTTCACTAAAGCGTCTAGTGAGGCCATGTTGAACTTGTGTGAAACCTTGCTTGCTTGTTTTAGGTGATCTCTCTTTCGGCCCAATTTGAAATATCCATTTAGTTCTAGGCCCACAAAAAATCCACCTGAACTTGAAATAGCTCACAAGTCCTGAAAATCAATCATTTGAAATAATGGTCTTACTCTTGAAATCCTTTTTGGCTCAGCAGCCATATTCTCTGACCCAAAGAAAGTTAGGCCTATTTGTGATTTAGGGACCATTCCAGCCCATGTGCTTTACTTCAAGCCCAAACACTTTCGGGCCCAAGTGTCGCATTCTCAAAACATTTAGGCCCAAAGGCTCATTATTGTCTAGGTAAACTTTTTATTCGGGCCCTGGCCCAAAGCCCTAGATCTGGGTATCACCTTTGGCCCAATCAGAACCATCTGTTTAGGTTTTGGCTTGAATTCCAATTCACAGTCCAAAAAAACTCCGGCCCAAGCACCTTATTCTCCGGGTATTCTGGCCTACTTGCTTTCAGTGTAAGCCTATTCTGGTTTTTGATGCTACCTTATGAAGCGCCAATTCTCAATCTAGAACCTCAGCCCTTTTCCTTTTGTTAGCTAATGGTGGACGCTTTCGAAACAGGTAAACCCAAATTCTAAGTGTGGTGAAAAAGGAAATCCAATCAACATGGATGCCTAGCTTGCAGCTTTGGAACAAAAGTATATGGACACCATTGATGCCATGGAGCAAAGACATAGTGCCATCATGGACGCCATGGAACCCAACTACGTCGCCATTATTGAAGAGTTGAAAGCAAAAACCCTTTCCCTGGAGGCCGAACGTCAAGTTCTAGATGAATTAGTGGATAGGCTTCTCAACCCCCTTTATGACTGCATTGAAGTTGGCACCATTAGGGCCCAGGGTTTGCAAGGGGATGTCGAAAAAATTTCTGCAGAACTCAAGAGAGCGATTAGGCAGCCGAAAGCAGACAATAAGATAGCAACTTGCATCCAAAGTTGCACCCGTAAGAGGACTAGGCAGCATGAGGTAAACATTAATTGGCGGTCAAGAGGACCTGGTTGGACCAGTAGAACCACCCTGACAGAACTCTCGTCAGAGAGAGCTTACAGACATCGGCCGAACACCAAGTCAAGCACTCTAAGATCTCGAAGGAGATATCCTCTACAACCATTTGCCCTAAGGCCAAGAACTACTCATTTGGGGAGAGATTTTAACCAATTCTGTCATGACCATCTGCTACCCGGTCACGACACTAACCATTACAGGGCCCTGCATTATAGGATTCGGGAACTGGTTTACCAGGGCTTACATTCTCGGAGCGCGAAAATATTTATGGGAATCTCACATCAGAGCTACACTAGGAGTTGTTTTTTCTAGTAGTCTTTATGTTTTCTTTATCTCACAATTGTTTTGTTTTTTATTTAGCTTTAAGTAGGTTTTATTTTAGGTTAAACATGTTATCAATGTTATTTCTGTTGGTTATCAATAAAAGATGTGATTTCCATTTGTCCATATTTCTCCTGTGTAAATTTTAATTATGTATTCATTCAAAAATAAAAACAAAAAAATAATGAGCATTCTTGACTTTTGAAAAGAGGGATCGGGAAATATTTATTTTTCGATAATGGAACATAACGATTTATCTTTCATTTCTAAAAGGATAAACATGTCCTACCAAATACCACAACTCACCCCAAAACATCCAAACAACCACAAAGCGGTTTAAAGCCCACATCCGTTGAATTGTTGTCACAAGCCCTATATCAATACTGGGGGCAATCTGCATTTAGATTGGTCATCTTTAATCTTTCGTTTAAGCGTATGTACAAGTCTCCGAGTGAAAATTCACGAGTGTGTCTTGAGCGGAAAAACCATGAGCGAACGAGCGTGTCATTTTCACCCGACTCCGGTGAGACCACATTCAAAGGTAAGGTTGCAGACGTTGTATGGTGAGTGGTTAAACTGGTGTAAAATTAAAAGAAAAGAAATTAAAAAACTCAAAATAAACGTCGGGCTGCAAACAAATCCCGGTCGTGGTAGTATAGTAAAAATGTAAGCGACCGGATGTCGAACCGTGGGACTAATGTGCATATTATAGTACCTAAGCGTGTCACAAAAGGGGGGATTAATTGACTTGTTTTATAAATAAAAAGGAAAGATTAAATAAACTAAGTTATCAGATAAACTAAACGGGACTCTGGTTCACGTTAATAAAATATCTGCTCTTTCATGCTAGATCTACTGGTTTAATTATAATTGTTTGGCAAGATCCTGTTTTTATTCTTAAGGACTAAATCATAGCCTCATAAGAACTCGTTCCAGTTGTGCAAGGTCCGATGAAAACTCAAGCACCCACTGGTGGACGGCAGAGGAGTATGAGGATTTTATTCTTGCAACTTGAAAATACTAACTCATTAAATCGTAATAAGCTTTCTCCAGTTTTACGGCTTAATTAACCTATCTATTTATCACCTGGTCTGATCAAAATAGACTTAGTAAAGCAATTTAATAAACTCATGACATTTATTAAAAAGATGCGAGAAAACCTTTAAGCGTAACAAACTTCATTAAAATTAAAACCAGTAAAACATATTGCATAATTAATACAGATACATAATAATTATTCCCAAAGCATACGTAAACTAGCCTAACATATTAAATAGTTTGATCTTCTATTTAAATACGTGAGACTAGAGGTGAAACTAATGAGATGAAAAGAAAACAAATGGAGAAGCGGGAGATTAGAAATGAAATGAACGAGTGAGTGAAAGTGTAGTGGTACGAAGATGGAATGATGGTGTGAATTGGAACTCCAGGAGGAACCACGGACGGAACCTCTGGAAGGACACTGGAGAAGATAAGTTGAGCGTGGTATTTATAGAGGAAGCGAAGAGTGGAAGCACGTTCATTGCCCATTGATTGCAGCTCCTCATTGATTGAGGCTCATTGATTGCAGGGGACAGGACAAACGCGTGAGTGATTTCAGGTAGGCGCCGACTGCTAAAGGATAATGGCAGAATCAAGTTGCAGACCGAGTCGGCGAAGAAGATAACCCGTCGCGTCATTTTACAGATCTGGACATTTACACGCGTCCGCGTATATGTCCGCTTTTTATATGAGGCGGTTCCTCACTATGTCTGCATGGCTTGCCGCTCAATAAGGGGCGGTTCTCTCCTCTCCTCTCACGTCCGCTCAATAAGGGGCGGTTCTCTGTTTCTTGTCCGCCTAAAATGAGGCGGTTCCTCTTAGTGATGTCCGCCTATATTGAGGCGGTTGCCTCTTAGTGTTGTCCGCATGTTATGGGGCGGTTGCCCCTCTGATGCGTGCTTCACGCGTGACCTCTCTTTTAATCCTTTTAATATATGTCTTTGTTTGTCATTTTTCCTACATTTTAACACATATAATACATCAGTTAATATAACAACATAATTATAGGAAAAACCCAAGATAAGTGAGAAACATTACTAAAAATGCTACAATTAATAAGGCGATTAAACCTTAATAAGTCTATATGTTTTGCACTTATCAAACTTCCTCACACTTGCCTTTTGCTTGTCCTCAAGCAAATAAGGAATATAATTATCTCTAAGCCATAATAATTGAAACAAGATTAAATAAGTGTAGAAGGGAATTTAGACAGAGTGACAATTGAAAGAATAATTCTGCTCTTAGAAGTAGGTTTTAGCAAACAGTGAAAAAGAACAATTTAATAAAAGCATAGAAAAACTAGACTGCAGAAAACCAGTTAGATTAACCTGGGATTTCCAACCAATTCATTCTCTAACCCGGAATGACAAGGGGTGTGAAGTAATGCCTTATTCCGCAATACCTTTCAACACCACGTACTCATGTTCATAAACATAAATTGCAATTTATTATTTACATCTCTTTTTTTTAATGCGAAGATTGTATATACAAAACATACATTTTTTTTAAAATTGCATTATTTTTCTGTACCCCAGACTTTTCTCTCTATCCTTGTAGCGGTGTTGGGTCTTCTATCCCAGATCACGAGACCTTAGGTAGATAGGTGTTAAAGCACCCCAAAGAACTTAATAACCGGATAGACGAGGCCTGTTTTTGGTAAGAAAAATTCATAAACAGCGGAGTACCTTGTCTTTATCCTTTTCTTTCCTTGACTTTCCACATATTTCCATAATCCCAAGCTAAACTAAATTGATTTTTACAGCTAGCAGATCTGTAACACCCCTACTACGCACATAACACTACTTGAAATCGCAGCGGAATTAAAACAACTAAACAGTAACTAAACGAATGGTGCTACAACGCCGTCAACTAGGGGTGTTCATGGAAAACCGGAACCGCCAAACTGGACCGGAACCGGTAAAACCGAAACCGGAAACCCGGTTAACCGAAGTCGTTTGCCGGTTTCGGTTAACCGAACCGTTTAGTTTCCCGATTCCGGTTCCGGTTCCGGTTATTGATTTTGACGAATCCGGTTAACCGGAAAAACCGTTTAAGCATTTAATTTATTAATTTTTTTGAGTATAAGTATAAAACTATATGGTTAATTATTAGATTTATCAAAAATAAATATACAATTATATAGTTAATGGTTAGAATTATACCAAAACCAATAAAATCTTATCAAAATCGGTGGTTGACCGGTTTAATATCGCAACAAAACCAGAAAAATCGCACATTGTTGAATAATTATACGAAAAAAATACATAAATCTACATCATTTCGGTTAACCGTTAAACCGGTAAAACCGCACCGAAACCGACGGTTAACCGGTCCCGGTTAACCGCTTCTAAATGAACCGGTTACGGTTATTAAATTTGACTAACCGACAATCCGGTTAACCGGTTTCCAGTTAACCGAAAAGCCGGTTAACCGGTTATGAACACCCCTACCGTCAACCACCCACGTGGTTAACAAGGCTGAATAAATACAATTGTACCGGTCCAATGATCAGACTCCCGAGCATAGAACTAATAACCATATATACATTAAACAAAATACCGAGTGTTTACATACATCCTTCACTGTTAAACATCACTGTAACCCGTTCACAACCAATATATACCGCCACGGGAGCACAGGCGCATCCCGGGCCAATATCCAAAAGTAATCAAAAGTAAGGTTGCATCCTAGGATCTAAAGCCACTCCGCTTCTTCGATCCTCATCCTGCAGTATAAGAAATATGGATCCCCCGAGGGGGTCAGCAACCCTTGGCTGGTATGGTTAACGCGCAGCCCATCGGCTACCGGGATACGCACAACTAATTGTCATGATAACATGGCATTCATTTATATACATAACATAACATAACATAATATGTGGCATAGCATCAATAGTGCACAGCACAACATCACATACACAGTGGATCTTCGTTCCACAATAACAAACCACGAAGGTCAAATAACATAAGAGCCTAGAGAATGATTCACCCTCATGTTAAGCTCGTTACACACACTTATTACCGTTCTATTATTCGAACGAGTAACTTAAGTCACAGATGGTTCGCATATAGTGACCCGAACACACCACACAAACACATGTTCCCACTAAACTGATCATCAGTCAGAATAGGTAAGCTTTGGAGGAAGCTAGCGGGAGATCAAACGCCAAATTAAGGAGAACAATCTTAACAACATAAGAGTCAAATCTGATTCAGATATCTACTCTTAACTTACATGCATGACCGGAAAACCGGATTCCTCACTTCCCAGTTAACACTTGTTAGAAGTTCATGGTGGAACTTAACAACCAATACACAATAGGTGGTAGGTCATGTTAGACACACACAAGGGAAATGAGTCACATCATAACATCACGATAATATGAACAACTGTAAACTCATTACATGTTTAGATCTTATAACGTCATAAACACACAGAAAAACATACAACACACAAGCCGATGTAAACCGGTAGACAACAGACTGCAAGAAAACCATACCTTGGTCCTTGCCTCGATTGATTTCCTCCGTAGGTCACTCCTATACATGATTAATAACGTCGGTTAATTACTTATTTAACTTCAACTTACTAAATGTTTAACATGATTGTATGACATGTTTTAATGTCTAACTTACCCTAGGTTACCTTCACTATACCCCCTAGGGTTAACTACATAAGTCACATTTTTTTTTTTACAAGTTTTGGTCCGACCGACCTTACCGACCGAACTTGTCCAAGTTCGGTCCATTCCAGAACACATTCCGTCAAAATTTTCTACTCCGACCGACCTTGTAAGTTCGGTCGCATGTTCGGTCTATTCCCGAGGTTTCTTCCCTTTGAAAATTTAGCCTGACCGAACTTGCCAAGTCCGGTCCCATGTTCGGTCGATTCCAGTAACTCAATCCGTACACAAATACAAGCCCGACCGACCTTGCAAGTCCGGTCCCCAAGGTCGGTCCATTCCAGAAGCCAATTCTCGCAGGGTAAACTGGGCTCGACCGAACTTGCAAGTTCGGTCGCAAGTTCGGTCTGCCCCAGACCCTTGTTTTCCTTTTCACATTCAACTCCAAACTTCACCCCATATAACCTAGTACCCCCTAACCTCATTTGGGCACTTCAAACACATTAAGACATCCTTAAACACTCATAAAACTCATTTTCTAATTCCTTAAGCCTTTACTTATCTTCACAAAATTCCTAACACTTACAATGTTTTCTCCTAGTCTCCAAGTGGTGTTTCATACCTATGATAACTACTATCTCAAAATACTTTCTCTTCATTTTAACATCATCTTTCAAGCATCATTCTTACCATCAACTCCTTATGTCATTTCTTGAAATCCTTTTTCAAGTTCACACTTTCTCCTTATTTTACCAAAGTTTGCCTAAGTCTTTACCTAAGTCCAAAATGACTTTGGTACATACTAAAACCTCAAGATCTGCCTAATCCTTGTTACACTCTAGAGCACTTCCTAGTTCATCAAAATTCCTTTAAAACATCTTGACTCCTTATGCATTTCTTAAATTTCGACATAGGTTCTCCTAGCATTTGTCACACCAAAGCACATCGTTTTCACCATTGAACACACAAGAACACTAAAAATCCATCAAGTACTTTCTTATACACAAACTTCACTCATAAAGCACTACATCACAATATAGTGCATAATTTAAATTGCATGGCACTTAGGCCCTTAAAATGCATGGCTTTTAGGCCCTTAAAGTGCATAATTCTTAAACACTGAATTTCCACAATATATTTGCCTTTGACCTGCAAATACACTCAACAGCACATATGCCTTTTACTAAGCTCTTGAGAACACTTTACTAAGTCATTCACCATTTGCTCTTTAGGTAGTTTTAACAAGCATTATAAGCTCGTTTCTCCTAAGGCATTTAAACAACATTAGGTTAGTAGATTTACCTCTTTTCCACACAAACTTCTTCTTGTTTCCTTATAAAACCGGTGAGGTATTTGATTCCTTGTCAACTACTAAACATTATACAAATAACATAATGAGTATTCAAGCTTTAAGCTTTATCTCATTGTAAACCCTAGGTTTACATGATTTCAAAAACATTAATGTAGTTGTTTTACCTTGGTCTTGAAGAGAGTTTGAATATAATCAAGAGAGGACTCCACCTAGTCCATGAAAGGTTGGAATGAAGCTTAAACAAAGCCATATAAAGAGCACCTTCAATGGGTATTTTCGGTCACAACAAAAACATGAAGGAAATGAAGTTTTTATTTGAGATTCCTTACCTAGAAGCAAAGGAGAGTAATAATATGTAGAAATACAAGCTCAAGCTCCTTCAATGGTGGAACTCCATGGCATCGAAATGGGGCTCTTGAAGTTTCGAGAAGATAGAAATGAAGAGCTTGATGAGAGGAAGAAGATGGTGGTGTTTGTTTTTGATTTGGACAAGTGAGCTAGATTTTACAAGAGGTCAAAGCTAGAGTTTTAATGGTGGTGGTGAGTATTACCGTGAGAGAGAGCAAGAAGAGAGGTTAAAGAAGAGCATGGAACCGTGTGAAATGAGAAGGAAATGAGAGAATGAGGTAAGTTTGCTTTTTAGAAGATATTTGTAGTTTATAAAGCAAATAGTACCTAGTTAGTCATCTTTCTTTACTTAACAAAATAACAAGAGAGTGGTGAGTCACCACACTTAGGAAAACCGGCCCCCATTATTACTTAGGGGTAATATAGTCTTATTTGTCAATTTAATTACTTATACAAACATATGTTACAAAAGCTTATAAAAATCACTATTCATAAAAACAAGGCACATAGAAGTGAAATTTTGATTTCCCATTGATATAGACATCCAAATGTGATTTATAGTACAATATATATTTAAGAGTAATAATGGACATCTAGCCACTCAAACTCATTTACAAGACAATTTTCAAAAATGGCTTTAAGACTCCTTAAAGCACATTTTGTGTTTAAACTTGTTTTCAAGCTTGGTTTTCTTTGGTAATTGGTTTAATATGTTCATTAGCATATAATTAAGATCTTGGTAAGTTCATTAGGTCTTAACCAAGCTTACACCAAGCTTAGAGCACATTTGGCCTTTATTGACCTTAAAGCACATCTTGTGTTTTCTTTTGTTTAAATTTGTTTACTAATGTTTCTAAGACTCTTTTAGTCTTAATATACCATATTTAGGTGTTTAAACAATATATTAAGGTTTGGGGTATTTCAATCTACCCCCCTTAAAAGAACTTTGTCCTCAAAGTTCATACTTCCACATATCCTAAATATTAGAACACGGGAATACTTATAAACAATACTTCCATACATCATTAACAACACACTTACATAACATTGGACACAAGGTCCATACAACATGACATCGGGTACATAACATTGGACACAAGGTCCATACAACATCATCCACATCATTCAGACACAACGGTCTGTAACATAACAACATAACATAGACGATGTATTCAAATACACGTCGTACACATATAACCGAAACGGCTCTACCCCCCTTAAAAAGGGGTACGCCCCGTACCCTATACACATAAGCACTAAGAAGTAAACAATGACGGGTACTTCGCCTTCATCTTATCTTCCAGCTCCCAAGTGGCCTCCTCAACGTCCTGGTTAGACCAAAGAACTTTCACCAGTCTCACAGACTTATGGTGAGTGTCTCGAGTCTTAGTATCCAGAATCCGTACCGGAGTCTCCACTGATCGCATGGTCGGCTCTAAGGTTAGCCTTTCAGGCTGAAGCACATGAGACGGATGAGACATATACTTCTTCAACTGGGACACATGAAATACATCATGTACCTTGCCCAGCTCGGCGGGTAAATCAAGTCTATAAGCTACCGGGCCGATCCGCTCCGTCACAACATAAGGCTCACATATTTTGGGCTCAACTTGCCCTTCTGGCCAAAACGAAATACTCCCTTCATGGGGGATACTCTCAAAAATACCTGATCGCCCACGGCGAACTCCAGGTCACGTCTGAGCACATCTGAGCACTTCACACTTCTTCAACCAAGCCAGTATGAGAGACTAGCGAATGGAGAGAGTGTGCTCGGCGACTCAATGCTCAGCTACCACTTTGCCTTACCCTCTTTATATTGCAGATTAATATCGTAGTCATTCAGAAATTCAACCCACCTTCTTTGCCTCATGTTCAACTCCTTCTGAGTGAACAAGTACTTCAAACTTTTGTGGTCAGAATAGATTGTCACACTTACCCCATACAAATAATGTCGCCATATCTTCAATGCGAAGACAATGGCACCCAACTCCAGATCGTGGGTAGGGTAGTTCTCCTCATGCTTCTTCAGCTGTCGGGAGGCGTATGCTACGACCTTCCCGTGTGCATCAATACACAACCCATACCTCTACCCGATGCGTCGCAATAGACCTCAAAACCATCTGGACCGTCTGGTATAGTCAGGACTGGTGCAGATGTCCAGAGCATCCTTGAGACTCGTGAAAGAACTCTCACAGTCGACTGTCCACTCGAATGGTGCATCCTTCTTCATTAAGGAAGTCATCGGCTTCGAGACACTGGAGAAGTCCTTCACAAACCTCCTATAGTAACCTGCCAGACCGAGGAAGCTCCTGATATCGGTAACTGTCTTCGGCCTAGGTCAGGTGCGCACTGCATCAATCTTTGCCGG